>FIZR01028294.1:0-65294 GCA_900060175.1 Ferrisia virgata | reverse complement strand
TGTGGAATAAAAATAAAACATATTGAAGCAGGTTTTTCAGATCAGCTAAATCAAAATCGTGAGGAATATCTTGACAACAGGTAATTGGTAATAATACATAATGGCGATGGACCTTAAATTTCAATTAGAAAAGATCAAAAGAAGAGGAAAAATTGCTAACTGTGACATATTATCAATGATAAACTTCTCATTTCTAATTTTTATTTTTGTAAGAGAATAAGAGAAGACCAGTAATAAATACAGATAGTAATGGGTATAATAGAGACAGGGTGACAGCCTGACAGAGCCCATAATGCCATGACCCATGAAAATTGAAACAGGCTTGAATGGAAATAAGATGCTCAGATAGAGGTAAAAAGTGAATGGTTCCCAGCTCATCTTCAAAAATTGAAAATTCAAACAGATCGATGGATTAATGGAATGATTGAAATTTCGGAAATAAAAAAAGGAAAAAATCAAATTCAGGATTCTAAATTTTTAATTCCAGATCATGAGCCGCGACTAGTTCATTGAGGATAAAGAATGCCAAAATGACAAACAAACTAAATTATTAATAAAAAAATTGAAATTTCAAATCTCTAACAAATGATTAAAATCGCAATCTATCTATACCCATTTACGACAAGTTGCCAATTTTTGCGAAAATTTTTCGCAACAGGGGCCGTCTCGTCGATGGTAAAAATGATTCATTATACTAAATGAACGATGCAAAAGTAGGTACTGCGAACACTGTTTGAATTATTACAAGCGGAAAAAGTGATACCAGCAATCACTTTCAAATGATATCACCGAATGGTAATCCTTTCCTATCTTAGATAACTGTACTCCGGACATTTAATCTTTTCTTATACGCTATACTTATACTTAAAATACAGCAAACACTTACTTCTTTCGAAACAACAGGAACTTTTTTCCTGTTTTGCAAATCGATTTCTAAAGTTGCAATATCTTCACGCATCCGCTGGAGTTTAATTTTATCTCGATCCAGTTCCCGTTTCAGAATATTCTTGCGTGTTATCTGTTCCTGCAGTCTTACTGCAAACATCAAGAAAAAAAATCGCATACATTATTAGTTTGTCATGCTGATAGTACATAATACCTAATATCTAATGCTATTACCTACGTAAGTATTTCAATTGATTCGTGCACATGTCTCGAGTTTCCATGCATAAACACAATCACACGTATACGATATGTATGTATACGTAGATGTACACTCACACGCACAGCATAACAGCTATTCTAATTAATCGTTTGCTTGTCAAGAAACGAGATAAACTCTGTCTCATACACACACACATATGGGTAATTAAAGCGCCAAAATACCAGCAAATATGTATATCTAATAGGTAGGTAATATCACCAAACAGTTAGATTGTATAGAAACATTAACGTGACTATGGCGGCACGTCAATTGTACGAATTTTTTTCACCACCACGTGCACGTCTGAAACATTTCCTCCCTTAATAATTCTTCACTCCTAAATATGAATTTTATTCCGCGTATATTTTGCTCCTTTCTTTTTAATATAATACCCACATTATTTATAATCGTTTTTTACGTCATATATTTTGAATTTTTTTGGCTTCCAACCATCAACTTATTCGCCACAGATTCGTCGTTTGTAATATATACGCGTCGGTGAGAAATATGTAGGAGTCTGGTCTTTCTTTTTTAGCCATTTTTTTTTTTTGTGTGTGTGTACACCATTATTACGAAGAAAACATATTTGCGAGAAAAAATCTATCGCAGAAGTGAAGACCAGACAGAATTACACCGGCTTGAAGTTTTCACTTTTACAACAACAAATCATCTTCATATTACGTAACATTTATAAGAATACTGAGAGGATACTACTTATACCTATATCAACAGATACAATACTATTCTCATTCGGTACATTATAAATTCAACAATAAAAGATAATTATTTTCAACTTATCAAATCGTAAAAGGTAGGAGGACAGATTTACAAAAACTTTGATTAAATCGATCAATTAAACATACCCCATTAACTTTATCCTAATGTAAAAAGTACACCCACACTGAGAGAAATAATCGAAATCCTAAATACTAATTTTATTTGATTTTTTTTACCAATACGAATAAAGATGGTTTATATTATAATGTTGAGATGAAATATCATACAACATAGTGTGTTAAGGTCACTGGCTTACTTGCTTTTTATAACGACGAAGAGCCCCATACGAGCATGTGAAAACAGTTTCGAGGCTGAAGCAAAAAATTGACTTTGAGAAAAAGTCATTTCATCCTCGATACAGCAATTCATTCACAATCCAAGAGGGGTAAGGGTATGAAGGATTGAGATGACGACGAAAATGTGAATGTACCTCTAACATAAAAACATACATTTGGGTTAGGTATTCTGCAGGGAGCAGGCGTTTCAATTTTAATTTTTTTTCCGAAAATTTAAGGAGGTGTCGTATGTTTAATGTATTTTGACACTTTTGGTTGGAGTAAATTTCATGTACAGGTTCCCAAGGAATAATCTAACAAAAACGCTTCCAACAAAAAAGAAATGACCGGATTGGAAAAAAATCCGTTTTACTAGCCAGCAATCTGTTCGAGGACTAATCACAGATAGTTCGCTAAAATTTACTATCAAAAGATATCAATTATATTTTAGAGACCCCTAAATTGTAGCACCATTTGCCTAATTATACTCCACCAAAAACTGCCAAGATATTTCCGACAGACACTAGTGAAAAAAAAAGTTGAAAAATGATGTGAAATGAACGCGATAAAAATTTAGGGTATCTAACTTGACCTCTCCTCTCCCCCCCCCCCTCCCATCGCTTCAATATGCCTTAGGTGACATAAGTCTAAGTGATGATGTAATCACAGAAATGTAGCATGTGATCCCTCTTTTTTTCATCGACGAAAAATATAAATGAGCAATTCCAAAATTTCAATCAAACGACCAATGTAATTTAATGTATCTCGTAGGAAAAATTTTTTCCAGCAAAACTTTTCATATGGAAATTTAGCTCTTTTCGATTATGAAAGGGACACAGTTCGTTCGAATTTTAGTAGCCCTTCAAAAAATTTAGATGGGCAAAATTTCTATGCAACAAAATTTGTTGTAAAAATGTTTTACTACAAGGTCCAGTACTGAAATCGGTAATTTGTAAAATTTTTTATTTTGAAAAATTTTTCCAAAAATCGCCGATTTCAGAACTGGGCTTTTGTAGCAAAACATTTTTGCGACAAATTTTGTTATATAGAAATTTTGCCTATCTCAATTTTTCGGAGGGGCTACTGGAATTTGAACGAACTCTGTCCCTTCACTTATCAAGATGGGAAAAACTTCTACGCGACAAATTTTGCTAAAAAAAATTTCTCTACAAGGCTCACTAATTATATTGGTCTTTTATTGATTAAAATTTTGAAATTGCTCATTTGATAAAATTTTAAACATTAGAATTTTCCATACGTGAAAAGAAAGGGGGAAGGAGGTCACAAAAGACGATAGCATTACGGCTTAATATGCTACATTTCTGCTATGACGTCGTTTTTAGGCCTACGTCAACTATGGCAGGTCAACATGTCAAAACATATCTACATAAAAGTTGAAAAAAAAATTTTTTTCAGACCATCGCATTGTAGTAGACCACATGAGCCCAAAAAAAGGCTTTTACCAATTTTTTCGTCTGATTTTCTATGTCATGTTGTCAATGAAAAACCAGGCTATTACGTACTATCGAACTACAACGAATGGTGGGAGAGGGATTATCAACGGAATTTGTTTTAAGGGTCTTAGCAGACCATTGAGAGCATTTTTGGCCATGTCAGATATTTATTTCTTTGTATTTTATTTTTTACCAACGAAACTAAAAATCTTTTATTCAGCTCGATACCGAACAAAATCCACCAAATTTGGGCGGTAAACGATTTGATATTTTTGAGCGGAGATGACCTTGGCATCAAAATTCAGTTATGCTCAAATTTGGCGAAGGGGATGCTGAAAAACTAAAATTGCAAAAAATAGTTCGTTTCAAACCAATCGTCACGGAATTAGAAGTTATCAGCCTCTCTGGAAAATTAGGAGGGGCAATATGATGGCGGGGGGAGGGAAGTTGATCATTCCGACTTTTGAAAGAAGGCTGTGCTCGATTGAGCTAGTAGGTTGAAATTTGGCATACAGATTCAGATTTAGTAGAGGTCTTGGATGTGTCTTTTGGGAGATTCAACTTTTCAGCCTCATTGCACCTTCTCACAGCCAGAGAGAAGTGAGATTTTGAGTATTTTTTTTTTATTATTTGAGTTAGTCCAACGCATATCTTCCCTCCAAATTCACCTAGGAGATTGAAATTTGACATGTAGGTTTAGAAGTAGTGGTAGATGTGCCTTTTCGTAGTTTCCAATATCTATCTATACCCCTACCACTGCTGAAGAAAAAACATCCATAGTGATTTTTTAATTCAATGAATAGACAATTCGTATATCTCTTTTACTCTAGAAAAATCAAGCTCAATTTTTTTTTTGCTTTTCAGGGTTCCAAAACCATGTCTAAAATGAGAAAAATCATTTACTTTTTATTTTTTTAAGAAAAATACGAAATTTTAAATTCAAAATAAGCGAATGGTTCTTTCATTTTCAAACACAATTTTAAAATCGCTAAAAAGTAAAAAAATCGCGAATTTTTTTTCGATATTTACGTAAATTTTAAAAATTTGAACCAACTAAAGGTGGGAGGGAATGAAGTTAGCAACACCAAAATTTTACCACGTTCATTTGACGTCACGTCACAGCTTTTCTCACTACTGCCCCTTCGACTCTGAAATTGAAACGCCTTAGTATTTTAGTCTATATTTAAAACAAAATCCTCCCTCATTGTCAATTATCACTGATTAATGCGAAGCTACTGACCAAAATTATAACGGCTTTACATTTCACTGCAAATTTTGCATATTGCGTTCAAATTTCAAAAAAATCCGTCAAACAGAAATTAAAATTCGCTCATCAAGTATTAGAATTATGGTCATTTAAATCGCATTGACCTAATTCCCATTCATATAGGAATTCACAAAAGCCCACACAATACTCCTGCTAAATTTCGTAATTATAATAGCACGACGCATATGTAATGCGCCACACATCCTTTTTATAATTTCTGGCCAATAATTATCATCAATTAGTATTTCAAATCTTTACTCGGATTACACGTAGCTATGTCTGGACAGATGAAAAATCGTCGTCGTCTATGGTATCTGGCATTCAAATTTTGAAGGACCGCATAGAAAGACGAAGAATAAAAAACAAAGAAAATAAAAAATAAAAAATAAATAATAATCGTGTACATTTATATAAAAAACAAATGTACTGGCGACGAAAAATCGTCGCCTATCGGGAATGTTTCAAACCACATAGTCATAAATTTGCGACTTTTATTCGACTCGACGATGGCCTTTTGCCAAAAAATTGGCGTGAAGTAATACACAGGATCATCCAGCGGCTCCGGCTGCTGGGATGTCTGGATGATGCCGATCAAATGTTCGTGTAAATCTAAACGTACATCTACTCTACATATACCTACATTTATATACGAATTTGGAATCACGAATTTAGAATATGTACGAACAGCGAACACATATAACGATGCGGCGGCGCATCAACCATACGAACGTAAAAAATTTTCGAGCACATGGTACATAATATTAAAATTCAATGTAGCGCGTTAATTCGTACAATTGATTACAGAATAAATTGGGCGAAACAAAATTACTCCTTTATACGAGCTGCGAAAAAAGCCATCTGCCAACCTTTATCCGTTTTTAATTAAATTACTTCCACATTTCGTATACAACGGGTCAAAATTACAACCTTGGAGACATTTCCTTTACGTAATAAAATCGAAAAAAAAGTTTTTTACTTGGCGATAAAAAATATAGAGTTAATCAAATTGCAGCTCAATGGAATGAAAAAATCTCATATCAGACTTCAACATTTTTTCATTCATTTTTGATCAATTCTCTCTCTATTTTACCCACTTTAATCAAACTTTTACCTAACTTTCGATTATTTTCAACGATTTTTTTCAGGAGAACTTTTAGCCGATTTTTAATATTTTTTGCACGTTTCAACAATATTTACAAAATTTTTACCCAAATTTTTGATTTTTTTTCAAAGATTTTTTCATATTTTATGCTAATTTTCTTAGTTTTGAAGATTTTTTTCTTAGTTTTTGTTAAATTTTTTGCACTTTTTACCCGTTTTAGTTAAATATTGACCCAATTTTCGATGATTTAATTTTTTTTTTTTTTTTTTTTTTTTTTTTTTTTTTTTTTTTTAATAAATTAGGTTGATTTTTATCCATTATTGATGTGCTGTTAGTCAATTTTCATCGATTTCCAATGAACTTTTTCATATTTTAGGTCAATTTCCAACCAATTTTGTTATAATTTTATTCAATTTTCAATGATTTTCAATAATTTATTTCATAATGTCGGTCAATTTTCACCTATTTTTCAGCATTTTTAAAATGATTTTTGATCATTCTTCGGCACTTTTTATTCATTTTTATCAAATTTTTATCTGATTTTCAGTGATTTTTGACAATCTTTTTCATATTTTTAATCAATTTTTACTCATTTCTGTCATAATTTTACTCAATTCTAAATATATTTTCAATTATTTTTTTTATGATTTTTGATCAATTTTCTGCACTTTTTACTCATATTGATAGTTTTCACCCAATTTTCAATTGATTTTTTGCACTTTTTACCTATTATTATGAAACTTTTACATAATTTTCGCTGATTCTTTAGGAATTTTTTTCTTAATTTAGTTCAATTTTCACCAATTATTCAACATTTTTTCTTGATATTTGATCAATTTGCTATATTTTTTTTTTAATGATTTTCTTAATCATATTTTAAGTTAATTTTTACCAGATTTTCAACATTTTTTCGTGATTTGTAATCAATTTTTCGCACTTTCTACCCATTTTTAACAAATTATTACCTAATTTCCGATAATTTTTTTTGATCTCTTATATCAAATTTTTAATCTATTTTTGCACTTTAAACTCAATTTTCGATGATTTTCTATGATTTTTTTTTTCTAGTTTCAGGTCAATTTTCACCCATTTTTCAACATTTTTTCTTGATTTTTGATCAATTTTCTGCACTTTTCACCATTTTTATCAAACTATTACTAAATTTTTCATGTTTTTCAATGATTTTTTTTGGAGATTTACGATCTGTTTTCTTGATTTTTTTTTCTATTTTAGTCAACTTCTTACTTAATATTCGATGATTTTCAACGATTTAAAAAATTTACTAATAAATCGATTTTATGAACTAGATATATTTACTTCATATCGATAAAAAGTAAAAAATAAGTTAAAATCTGGCGCATGCGCAAACACGTACGAACATTTCTTATTTTTCAAGTGGCTTGTGATTTAGGAATAAGTCTCTCGAGTTGATTAGAACAGAAGATATGCGAATTTTATCTCTTTCAAGATTTGAAAAAACTCAGTTCCTCGCCTCATTCATTTTCAAATTGAACTAAGAAGTTGAAAATTTGGCATGCAGGTTTACAGGAGTCTTATAGTTTGTTCAATTTAAAGATATCCCTGGTTCATCTGTAAACGATGCTCGTTAACCAATAAGACGTCATAAAAATTGATTATAAGAAATCCCATTGCTCAAGGTCCTAGATGTTCCTTTTAAAGGGTTCGACATTTCAGTCCCATTGCAGCCTCTTACAGCACCGAAAAAGCAGCTTACAAATGCTCTAAGCCAAGAAAAAGAAAACATCGTTTGTTTTTCTATACACATTCCATTCAATGTCGTTTAGTTGAGGGCATTATGGAAACATTTTTCCCATCCATTAAAACTCTATTAGGAGAGAACACTGAAATCTCGAAAAAGACATTCTCTTTGGTAAGGCCCCTGGTAAAATAGAGAGAGGAAGATCTCCGACCAGGTCATGGGATCGTGATAGATGATGCGCTCTTTTAGGTGCAATTCGGTTGTAAGCCATTGAGGCCTAGTTCTACTTCACATAATTTCTTTCGCCAATCATACTCGTCAAATCTACCTGGAATTCGCTTATATTGGAATTAAAAAAAAAAAACTTTTTCACGTCAATTTCTTCAAGTTCAAAAACAAAGTACTTTTTGAATTCAAATTCAAACATGCCTCGATACGTTAGTACGAGAGAAGAGTTTCATTTGAGCAATCAACATTAAACGTGGGCACAGCAATTTTTTGGCTACAAAACTACGAATACGATGCAAGTTGCATAAACCCTTTCACGCACAGTTAATTGTACTCACTTACCGACATACACATGTCCTTGGGCACTGACCGGGTCCAATGTATGAAAAGACGGAACAAGGCAAAAAATCGTGATGAAATTATAGTGCACGTGATGATAAGATGGTAGCAGGTCTAGATACCTGGTGTATTCTGGTTTGATCACTGCGACGAATACAGTAAGGAATAGGTATTGTATAAATGCTAAAATGTTTTAAAATACAGTAATCTCAACGAACTCGCATCTAACGTACGTTTTGCCTCGTTGACAAGATAAATGCGTGACAAAAGTGAACAAATTCAGCGCCAACGCGTTCGTTTCTTCGTTTTGTTTATTTCATTGTATTTAAGGCCATCGAAAAACTATACGACAGAATGTTAGTTTTGGCAACAAAGCTCGTAACTGAACGCAAACCACATATGTTTCCAATCAATACGCTCATTATCAACAAAATGATACTGATGAATAAATTCTTAATTTTATTAATTTCTTCGTTTCGTAAATGCAATCGAGTGATAAAATATGCAAAACGTTTCGGCCCCAAGTACACGACAACCAAGTATCATAATGGAAAATTTTTCATCATTGATTCATTCAATCTTGGTCGCAAATATCGCTCAGTTTGATAGTAAATTCTTTCTTTCAGTGGTTGAATCCGCCAACCACACAATGCCACTAAGTACGTAGACCTACTACTAATTCAACTCCCAAGTAAACATCGTTGGCGTTATGTGAGTGTTGGGACACTTCATAACAACAACCACTCGTATAATGTTACATAAAACGATTCCCCGAAGAGATGATCGCATCGAAAATGAGCACGTGGGTTTAATTAATGAAATAAAACGTATTCAAAAAGAAATAATGCACATCAGACATGAACTTTTTAAAGAATTTTCGATATTAGAAATCAAAAATTCAAACAAACATGGTATCATGTGACATCATTGTGAAGTGTTAACATACCTATGCAGAGTAGGTATAAAACGTTTCATGATAAAATTCAAGGGTTTATAGCCTGCCAAAGACGTTGGCATTAGAACCAGCGAAGGCAACTTTCATATAGCATATGTAGCAGGGTGCCACATGGGAAAAACAGTTTGCCACACGCGAAAAACGTTCGCTATACCCAAAAAATTTTTCATTTAAAATTTTTTCAAATAAGTACTTTTCCATCAACATAATCTACAGACTCAACTTAACACAATTTCATTTGCAATTAAATAAGCTTTATTCGGACAAAGAGGAGTGCCTATTTCAAGTATTCACAATTTGTTTAGTTTTCTGTTTGATTATTTGTTTTTTGACTGATTTTATTTGTCTTATTGTCAATTAAAATCAAGCTATTAAAGATAATTGACCTTTGGTAGATGGCAGGGGGAGTATCAACAAAATCCGTTCTGGGGTTCTGGAAGACCATTAATATCATTTTGAGTCATGTCAGATATTTATTCTTTTTTATTTTTTAGCCTAATTTTCTATGTCATATTGTTAATGAAAACTAGGCTCTTACAGTCTATCGACCAATGGTGGGGGGGGGGATATCAACAAAATCCGTTTTGGGGCCTTAAAAGGCCATTAAGATGATTTTTAGCCACGACAGATATTTATTTTTATTTTCATTTCATTTTATTATTTTTCCCGAATATTAAAATCATTTACTCTGCTCGATACCGACCAAAATCGTTCCAATTCGGTCAATCGGCTCAGTTTGGCCGCAGATTAGATATATATGAGTGTGGATGAACTTGGGTCAAAATTCCGATATGCCCCAATTTGGGGGAGGGGGCACTGAAGGGTCAAAAACGTAAAAATTTACCCGTTTAAAGCCAATTGATAGAGAATCAAAAGTTGTACAACATATCCAAAAATCAACTTCCTAATTCAATTAGGATGGGAGATATGAAGGTTTTCTCATTTTTTGACCTTGAAAAATATGTTCCTCCCCTATCTCCCCACCAAATTGAGCTAGGAAGTTGGCCCTAGATGTGCCTTTTGGAGGTTCCGACTTTTTAGTTCCACTGCACCCAAGCATGTTTTTTTTTCAAAACTAAAAATTATTTGCATAGCTTCCCTCTTAACCATCTCTCCTAGCTGTTTCTCTTGGTCATCCCAATTAGGCATCCATCTTAGACATCTCTTCTAGCCATCTCTCTTATCTGTCTCTTTCAGCTGTCTCACTTCGCGGTCTCTCTTGGCAGTCCTCATTAGTAGTCTCTTGTAGTGGTCTCTCTTATTGATCTCTTCTAGCTGTCTCTCCTATTATTCCCTCCTAGCGGTCTCTCTTGGTCGTCTTTCTTAGCAGTATTCGTTATTGATCTCTTCTAGCAGTCTCGTACCAGTCTTTCTTAGCGGTCTTTCACAGTAGCGTCTTTCTTGACGTTTAAGCATTGCAATGTTTTTTCTTCTTCTTATCAGCCAGCTTGTGCACAAAAATGTGCGCAACACAGATATAAGGGCAAGTTGTCACTACTCCCTCCCCTTTGTTCTGGCTCAATCAGACTGAAAATTTTTGCTACACATAGAAAAAATTAAGAATTTTCTCGCCTGAAAAAACTTTATTTTGTGACATGCGGAAGAAATCTAAGTTGTCACCACTGACAAGAACCACAAAACGAACAACAAAGTTGAGTTGAAAGCAATTTTACTACTTTTAACGAACAAGAAACAACCTGGAAAATTCATTAAAAAAAACAAAAACAACTATTTTCCATTTTCTTTTTTGTTTTTTGAATTTCAGCAGATAATTCCTTAATTAGTTGTAATTTAAGCACATTTTAGCGATTTTTTCTCAGGTTTTATTCTCGTCTTCATTAATTTTTTCACTAATTTGATGACTTTCAGTCAAATTTTCAAAAATTTGAGGGTCGAGTTAAAGAGCAAAAACTAACAAGAACGAGAACAGAAAACCAAACAAGATTAAATAAAGAACAAGAACATCAAACGAGAACAATATTTCAAGTACTTTGGAGTACAAGAATAAAATGAGAACAAAGTTCGCAAATCCTAAATGAAAACAAAATCAACAAGAATAAAAATTTTAATTTGCGAGAACAAGAACAAGCACGAGAACCAAAATTCACTCGTTCTTCCATCCCTGGGCATTCGCATAGATATGTAATGCAAGTTGGTGGGAGTTCAATGGTACCACTCGAAACCCGTATTCTCCCCATGGATAGCGCTGGTGTACAGATATCTAAAAATATAACAATTGAGTATTTTCAAAATTTCGATCCAATCATAAATTCAAATGACGAATCTCGAAGACAAAAATTCCCTCCTCCCAATTTTGTTATATACACATTTTGCTCAACTTCGTCACTGAAGGGGCAACACTTGTTTGAATTTTATAAGCCCTTTAAATAATCGAGATGGGCAAAGTTTGTGTACGACCAAAAATGCAGCAAACATTGCCTCTTACATGGCCTCCTTTTCAAAACCACCATTTGAGCAAATTTTTTCATTTTAAAATTTTTTATTGCCCCATCCCCTCCCCTCAAGTAAAATTTTGGAAACAAAAAATTTGCCAAAAATCTTGGTTTTATAATAGGTAACGTTTGCTGTATTTTTGCTTAGGTGAAAAATTTGCTTATCTCGATTATTTGTTAGGGTTAACAAAGTTCAAATGAATGTCGCCCCTTTCATAACGAAGATAGGCAAAATGTGCATATGACAACATTTTTGAAGAAAGTTTTCCTCTAAAAGATCCGCTACTTAAATTGATGATTGGATTAAAATTTTAAAATTGTTCATTTGTTATATTTTTAAATGCCTGTACAGCGCCATCTATGGGAAAAAGAGCGGCTTTGAGCGGTACCATTGAACTATAGATACTGAAACACTAAGATGGGAATCAGCGGGTACAGCGGTAAAGGGATCGAGGTAAATTTTTGGTTTAGGAGTTCCTTAAGACTTCTCCGTTGGGAGTGCCGTTTACTAATTCCTGTTCACTTTGGTCACAATTGTGATTTGTCAAGATATCAGACGCAGATGAGACGTAGATTCTTTGGAATTGCTATGTAAAAAAAGAATAACTTCTGAGTGATCAATGACCGTTGAGCCAGAATTCGTGAAAAGCACTTGTACAGGGGAAAACAAACAGAATTCTAAACCATAATCCCTTTACCCCCCCTCCCTTTGAGCAAGAGATTCTCATCTTGGTTTTTCATTTGTGAACCAACTCGGCATCTAGCTGAATTTATATAAACTCAACATATTAAAAAAATCTGGAAGTCCTGAAAATTTTACACTGTACATGCCCACGTCATGTAACCATTGGTAAAATTTTCAATTATCAAATTTGATACACGATAAGAAGATTGATAACAGAATACAGCATATACTTGGAGAAATGTTGGGAAATTATATCAATACCAAAATGCACAGAAATTAAAATATTCAACGTTTCCTCAAATCAACAAATTCCTAGAGCAGATTCGAAATTTTATTACACTTTCACGCTAAGTTTTGGTGATATCCTATTACTTTTTATCAAACAGTTCGGCCAAAGAACAATTTTTAATTACTTCGATCTTCGAAATCATTTCCAGGTACATTTTTTTTCCATATCTCATGCTACTGTAACTCGGTTTAAAATTGGGAAATTTTTATACTGCAAAAATACTCCAAGGACCAGTCATTGAAATTAAAAAAAAATTGAGTTCAATCAGCCATTTTTTTTTGGAAATGAGAAATTTTGAAAATTTTTTTTCATTTCCAAAAAAGAAGAAAGCTGTAATCGAATAGAAAACCAGATGAATCTGCCCCAGATCTGAAATTTGAAAATCCATACTAAGGGGTATTAATGAATGATTTGAAAATAATCTTCAACAATTTTTTTTACCTGGAACGCGTTTTTGAAAACTTCAAATTGAGTTTCGTACATGAAATTTCAGGGTGGCAATTCTATGTACAAGGTACTATTTTTTTCAGCATGTTAAAAAACACAAAAAATCAATTTTCCGCCATGTTTTTTACTCATAAAATAGTCGTTTTTGGTCGAAAATTTTTTTCTCGTAATATATGCCAAAAAAATTGTAAATTTTATTCTCTTTACTAACGAAATTGTTGCACGAAAAAACTCAGAACAGATACCTGCTCAGCAGCTCAAACTATTCCCATAAACATCAATCGCATGATAAAAGTATTAAAATTTCAAATATCCATGGGGGGAGGGGTGACTAGAATTTTTGTGAGGTTTTCAAACCATAAGAACCAAATTCCATCGGTTAGTTGCAAATTTCGCTTTGCGGCAGATTCAGCTATTTTATCCGCATGTACCATCTCAAAATTTTCCATTTCCAAAAAAAATTGACTGACCAAACTTAATCTTCTTTTAACATTTCAATGGCTGGTCCTTGTTCCTGGGAATATTTTTGCGATATGAAAATTTTTCAATTTTATTCGTCAGTTACTACTGAGGCACGAAAGGGTTAAATTTACAAGATAACATTTTATAACATTCATAAATAGATATAATAGTAGTTGGACCCGAATGTTTGGCAAATTCCGTATGTTTTCGGCACACGTAGTATCTTGCAATAGGTTTTGAAAAGTACAGATATATTATTTAATATTTACTTATGAGAAGTAAACACGAATCAGGCGTGCGCACCATCATGAAAACATCACAGCAGCCACTTATGGGCGATAATATAAATAAATTTCAATTAGAAATCATTATCAAATTTCCCTTCGGTGAATCAAATTAAGTTGACGTTACGTAAAAAAAAAAAAATAGCGAATAGATAATTTCATCGAGCTTACTTTCAGTAGCGGGTGATAAATGTTGAACAAAATGTGGTACGATACTCGAACACGTATCGTCTATTTCTGTATCACATTTAATTTCGGTATCGTTGTTTGGAATGGTATTGGGCAACAGTGCCTTGGTACGAAACGCTGACAGTGTAGTATTGCCATCTTCGCTTACACTGATCTGCAACTGATTCTGATAACCTTGTTTGGAATTATAACTGCAGGTAGAATAGGTTAAATTGGGCCCTTTGGTTGAAATATTAATGGGCGGAGGTTGTCGATCGGAACACGGTGGACGTAAGGTAAGATTGACTGAAGTAAAAGGCCTTTTGACCTCGGTACCGGGTGAACCAACCGAACGATCTACGGTCAAAGATGAGCGATGTTTACGGGCATCATTTTCACTCGCGATACACTTTTGAAAAGACGACGAGGGCGTCGTTGGTGCCGAATGCGAAGCACCTCCGCCATTTTTTTTATACCGAACGCGTAAACTAGTTCTTTCGCAGCCGCAATTATCGTTTTCGAAGCGTAACTTGAGATCACTAACGAATACGTCGGATTGGTTGCTCGATATTTCGATATTTTTCACCGATTCGCTGACGTCGGCCACATCACGACGACTCGCATCGTAATTCGCGCATTTCGTATTATCTCGAACCGATGAATCGCGTTTCAAGTCCATAACGTAATTTTTACCACTATCTGCGCTCGACGATTCCACTTCTTTAATCGGAGCCTCGCAAATTTGACCGTTTCGCGAATATCGTCGAAATGTACAAGTAGGATTTGTTTCGACGGCACCGTGCAAAGATAACGTTTTCGGACGTTCTTTATTTCCTTCCGTCATTTTATCAACAATGTTAATCGGGTAACTATGCAGCTGATAACGTTGATACTCCTTTAATAATTTTTTTTCACATTCTTCTCTATTGTAAGCCACCTATAAACATGAAAATTGAGATCATTAGCGTGTGCACGTTCAATGAACATACGATTACCGAACCAATATGAATGAGAGACAATGAGACCTTGAAATAAGTAACACGTATCGTTTATTATTGTCCGAGTGCGTGTGTTTTCTTTCTTTCTTTCTTTTTTTTTTTCGAAAGAAAAAGCGTACGGGATATTTTTCCCCTCTTAACTAAATGGTGTTAGTCCATACGTATGAGGTTAGTAGAATGTCAACGCTGGCAATGTTTCAGTTCTCAGCCAAATATCGTTACCAAGTTATAAACACGGCTTTATGCAAGAAATTAATTTTAAATGTCGAAAAAAAAACCTAACAAATTTACCAGAATTCAAACAGCACGAAAAATAAATACAACTGACGACATACTTAAATTTAAAAGTTAGCCGTTCATTTCGGTATAATAACCCCGAAGAAAATTCGTAGAAGTTATTCAAAAATTGCTACCGTCTAATCGGTGTCGCATCTTTACAACCCAATCAAATATTTCTATTTAATTTCGCACATAATTTTTTCGCGAATTACACCCTCCTGTCTGGCAGAAAGGCGGTTTAAAAACATCGTCGTAAATGTAACATATTTTTATAATGCCAGTGGCGGCTATATTGTGGTTAATTTCTATCGGTAGGACAGAGCGTTAAACTTGAAACGATTTATAATCCTTAACGTGAAGAATATGTCGTCGCATCGTCGTTGTTGAACAGATAAAAAAATAATTTCGGGGTTAGATTTAATCTCGTCGAGGTCAAAAATGCGTTCAACAATTCAAAGTCGGGGCAAAAAAATTCCCAATAAAATTCGCTGATATTCTAAGAATGCATCGGAGGCGTTCCCAAGTACTTTCTGTTGAACGAACAACTATGCATAGATATATTAGTTCGATAACGGCCGCAGTTCTTCGAAAAACAAATCAAATATACTTATTCACTTGTTTGTATGATTGTTAAAACTGCAACAAAAATACTTCACTCTACATTCTTGATTTTTTGCACTTAAATATTCTCACTTGAAAGTTGAAAACATTTCTTCGATTTATTGTTTAAAAAAACAGTTAGTAATATCAACTAAATAACACTCAATGGGGTGGTAAGTGCACGTAAAATTTTGAATTTGACTCCGCAATCGGAGAATTCATCTATCATTAAAATCATCAACGTGTCCGAAGAACTGCATACCTATTGTATTTTGATTAATTTAACGAATGTAACTCATTTAGTAAACACCGCAGTAAATTATTCGTGTTAATGGTTTCAAGCGAAGTTTTTTCAAAAAATTCACACCAGTAACCAGTTAGTAAGGAATGATAGTTACGACGAAGTGGTGTTTGTAAAAATGAAACATAAACCAATTTACTGGTGTGTTACCTGATGCATAAGATCTGTCACTACTTGATCAGGAATGGTGGGAAATTTTTGCTTTAATTCATAAAATAATTGCATGACTGCTATCTTATTGTATGAACAATCAGCCATTACCATACATCACGAATGAACTTTTATTTCCCGTTCTGTAAAAATACAGAAGAGGAATGAATAGACACATATTAGATATTGAAAATTTGGTCCAGTTTCATGACACGATTTTACATAGAATTTCGAATCGTTTTGAATATTTTACGCGGCCAGATTCAACTTCACTATGTGCTGGTAATAATTTGAAAATAATTTTAAATTAAGGTTATCGATATGTTGACTTACAATAATTAGAAATATAATATGCTCTACACGAAGTTTCAAAACTCAAATTCTTTCGACGATTTTGAATTCACTTCTTAAGTTAATACAAGATTAAATTGATTTCAGCGTGTTATATCGAACGATGGGTAGAATTGAACGTTTAACCACGTAAAACAAATGTGTTATATAATTAACGCGATGTATTAACGATCACTAATTTTAAACACACAAATTCAGTATCTCTTACAACTTTTGTTACTTGCCTTCTTCTTGTTGATTTTTTAGTTTCTGATAAAATGGAAATGGATGATGGAGGTGTGATACGTAATACGTAATCAAAATGGTACGATCTGCAAAAATTACTTATTTAATTACCGAAAATTGAGATTTTGAGAACCATTGCATCATGAATTTTAATAGACATACTTCAACAAGATAGGAAAACTAAGCTTTATTTTTTGCCAGTAGAGGTCGTTGCACACAGATCACGCCAGATCAGCTGATTTCGTTGGTAGTTACTAATATTACTGATAAAAATAAACTGGATATTTTTATCGTGATAACTCGATTTTTTATCCTCCAAAAATCATAAAATAAGTGAAAAAATTTATAAAAATTTTAATAAAAAAAAAAAATTTAGTGTAATAAAATACAAAACTAGTCGTCAGAAAATTGAAACATTCAAGATATTAGAAATGTTGCTTTTAAATATACTTGGTAATCCTACAGTCAATTTTTCTTTAATTAATAAAACAGATGTGAAGAATTTCTGCAAAAAGTAAGTCACTAAATTTCTGCATGTAAATGAGCAGCCTTGCAGTAGAAGAATTTTATGAACACGATTTTTTATAATTACAGGACAAGTAATACAAATGGAAAAATATTGAATAGTAGAATATGTAGATCCGAATTCCTAAGGTGTTTCATTTGATATGAATACATATATGTTATAATTTTCAGGAAAAAAAAAACTTCATCACTGTCATCGTCACCATGGAGTTTGTTTTTACGATCGTACGGACGTCAGTGTTAGACGCCTCTCACCATTATCCTGCCCCTTCTTCGGTACCTTAATAACTGATCCGATGATTCCATACATTAAAATTCGTTAAAAAAATATTAATTAGTATTGTTACTGGAGAAAATGATTACCTCCTATTTTACAAGTGAGTTATAAGTTTCTCTCGTCTTGAATTTTCGAATCATGAAATTTTATTAGAGTGCTCTTGTGACGGGCGTATTCGTCTCATTCTCGTGGGTATTATTGTATTCCCAACTGCATAACATCGGCAGATTAATGTTTATGGAAACAGATTCAAAATGATTTTGATCCATTTAATAATAATAAAATATGTTCGTTTTTTAAACAAGTTCTTTTCGTAAAAAACTGAACGGTTTAAAAAATAATTGTCTGAGAAATCGACGGATAAGTCGGCTTGCAGATGAAATATTTTTACAGTAATTTTGAGAAAATTTGCAACAAAATACAGTATGTTTTCTTCAGTTTAGTATAGAATAATAACAACGAAAAAGCTACGTACTCATATGCCATTGTTGAATTGTAGCTGCTTAGTGCTTAGGAATTCTTGAAAAAAAAATGCTGAATAAGCAATGTTGGTAAGTGAAAAATGATAACAATTCCGAAGATTAATGATGCTAAATTATGCCATAAATGTACTTTGCAACGAAGTCAATCAATAACAACCCCATTTTAAAATGTTTTATTCATTGTTACCGACTAATTTATCATCCGGAAGTACCTACCACCAGTATACAGCTGAGCTGATGTTTTTATATTAAATTTCTTTGCGTGATTTAGTCTTTTTTATAACTTGACAAGATATTCGAACATAAAATGAGAGATGTGGCAATCGTAATTGATAAATTTAAAAACTGCAGAACGTAAAACATTTTTAATAAAGTATACAGGGAGAAAAAAGGCTTCTTTACGGGATTGTTTCATTCACCTGTTTCAAGAGTAAAGCAGATTCAACTTGTTTATTTATATTTCTTAATTCATGAAAATATTATTATAATTCGAAGAAAATACTCGCAGGGCATTGTTTTAATTGTAAAATATTAATGAACGTTATTTAATCTTCGAAATGTCGTCAACTTGCACGAATATATCCAACTCTGTGCGCTCAATTAAGCTGACAAAAAATTTCATCCTAGTTTCAGTGACATGCATTTCTCTTGACGTCTTGCTGAATTGCCTTCATTTAGGGAAGTTTTATCTTGCAAAACGAAAAAAATTCATCTTCAACAATATCAAGCGCAATTTACTTTCGAAAATAATGCTCATTTTGTCGTTCTTTACGTTCAGGGCGTTTCCCCGCATGCTTATCCTTGGATGGCGAGGTACGTGACAAAAACATGAAACTATGATGCTTTAAAAAACCTCCTGTTGCTAATAAACAAAGGACTAAATGAAAGAACAAATTTCGCTGTACTTGATCTGCGCATACTCTTCAACAAGCCGAAACCTTTGTTGCATTGCGCGAAATTTCACAGTGAAAATACTTTTATATTGAGTGCCGCACGAACAACATTAATATTCTGGACATACGAGGTAAGAATAAATCTATTTATTTGCTTTCATTTTACGAAAATTCACGTAGGTAGTTCTGATTTTAAATTGGTTTCTGTTAGTGATTTGCAAACCTTTAAGTATGATTTAAAAACAAAAATACAAAAGTCGAAAAATTTGAAAGAATTATGGCGAATAAATTTGATCTAGTAGAAGTAAATAAATGCGTACGCATTATTAGAATTTCAAATTTCTCTTGCGAGCTGGGTTGCAATTCCTTTAAAAGCTGGATTAATTTTACTTCCCATTTACTTTCGGAAAGCTTGCTCGTATTATGATATTTCAAATGAGGATTTTAAGATGAAAATGTAATACTTATCTATACTAAATAAGTTCAACTATTTGCATCTTTTCATATTCATGGCGAATTTAAAAAAATCAGTGAGATATTTTTGTAAAATATTCAATGTTTGGAATCTCTTTATTGTAAATGATTGTTAATTTTATTTTCGCTGTCTTTCCCTTTTAGACTTTTAATCGATTTTACCGAATAGATTTTGTAAGTATTAAATGATACCTATCGAAGAGTAATTATATTTAGTGTATGCTGCATATATGACTCGTCATTTCATAATACGACGTTTTTAGCTTTTACCTTTTGGTGGTTTTGTAACTTATGCCTTTTTTGCACTCGTGCACACCTGTAGATTATTTGCGATATCTGATCAAATTGTTTCAATATAAGTAACTTCAACTTGATGATGAATTCAAGCTGTGTATGACAATAAAATGTCTAACACGACTTCTCATAGAAATATTATATTCTTTGGTATATTTTCTTGTAAATTTATGTAAGCATAATTACCCTTTTTTAGTATTTTATTTCCAATTTCTACATAGATTGATCAAATCCTTATTTATCAGAGTATAACAGCGAACGTTTTATTTGTTTCACATTTATATTTTATTCCAACATGTTTATTTTCATATTAAAATTAGATACTTAGGTGTATAATTAGAGCTTGTTTTGTAAAATTCATAAAAATTATGAAACTTTTCAACGCAACAATTTCATTTTCTGCGAATAAGAATAGCTTCCTTCGTTAAGAAATAAAATGTAGTTTAAGGTAAGCCTATACCAAAGCGAGGTAGATGAGATGCTTTTCTGAAACCTCTTTCGTTTTAATTAAATCCATTTCATTTATTTCACTGAAAACAGTGCTTCTTCAATTGCGAAGGTGGTTAAAACTTCTGTATAATAAATTATTAAAAACCCAGTTTGTTTATTTATTTTTTTCTTAGCTCACTACTAACCTTTTTCATGACGTAAAACACTAAAAAATTACCCCTCTCTGAATGAGAATTGTTTATTTATCTGATCACAATGATCCGATCTTAGTTTAAAATTGTATAGTTAAATAAAATTACGAACAACTGTGGTACACGAATCGTTTAATATTTATAGCACAAAGTTGGGTACTTTGTTGCGTCAATTTTTTCTTGATAAGGGTTTGTTTATAAACGTTTTTGGTTTTGTAGAAAATTTTATTTATTTGGATCCAGTTCTTTTAATATAATTGCATTAGCATTTTCATTGGTTATTTACATTTCGGTACGATTGTTTGATGGTGTAAAATTTTATCGTGTGATTCGGTTAGAATTAGAAGAATGTGTTCGCTAAAAGTACCACCTAGTGCCCACGTACACGTGAAATTCCAATGTAATTTCAGCTTTTTACGAGGTGTGTTACATGGTTTTTGTACGAATTATGTTTTCAATGGTGTTGCTTTACTCCGGTGTAGTATGTGCTGAAAGGGCTCGTGTACGTACAAAAATGAACTTTAATAAGCGTATTAATGTCAGAATGGTCATAATAATGGTTTAGGGTACGAAATGGATAAAATGTGCCTAATATTCATCTATCTACCTATTTTATTCGAAGTAGGTATAAGGTTAATCATATGCTCGCAAGAGAATTAGGTACTTACATAGGCGCAAAATTTTTGTAAGTTTTACATTAGGTAAAGGTATAGGTATTATCGACGTGATAAGCTCTGTAAAATTGAACAAATTATGTCTAAGCTAAACCTTTTTAGGTGGTATAAATTCGTAACCATTTTCATTTACGCCTTGAAAGCATTTTCGTTGAAAATATGAATTTATTATTCAACACTTTCATCCACCCTCTCTCAATCAAATGGTTTAATAACTTTTTATTACCCATGTCGAATAGGTTCCGTTTTTAAAAAGCTTGGCGTTATATTTAGGCTTAATTAACGTTGGATAATTTTTTTTTGATTCATATTCCTAATGATTTAATCGAAACTAGAGCTAAAATCGTTCAAATTTTATCCGGATAAAAATCTTAAAATTACAACGAAATTAAATTAAAAGAAAATCGTAGTATGTGTTAAATTTTTAAAAAATTTTGACAGATTTTCTCTCTATACTGGTGTAATTATTTATTTCATTTTAATTTTTTAAATTAAATTTCATTTTTTTTAGTACATTGAAACTTGTTAGAAGAAGTGGTAAAAATATCGTATTAAATTTTGTTTTTTAGTCTTAAAAGTTCATTTTTATAATTTTTAGGTATACTATCTTTTTCGTGTTTCCATTCGTCAAATTTAGATACTAGGTTTTGCTTGGAGACAGATTTATGCTAATAAACTAAGAATGTTCTTCAATCAGTGTTTCAGGGAACGCAAACGTTTCTTAATCAAGTTGGTTCGCGGTTCAGTTCTTTTAAATTTAGGTTTTTGGTTTTTGTTCAGAATGGTTCGATTGAGAAATTAAGTTTCTGGTTTTAGTTTCCAGTTTCTGTTCCTTTGAATTTTGGATTTTGGTTTCCGTTCAGAATCGTTCGTTTGAGGAATTAAGTTTCTGATTTCCACTCTCGGATATGGTTCTTTAAAATTTAGGTAATGGTTCAAGTTTTAGGATTCTGTTCATTTTTGTTGTTGGGAACAGAGGAACTGTGTAATTTTTTTCAAGGTTTATATTCAGCATTTTTGAAAACTCAATATATTCGAAGACTTGAATTCAATTATTCTTTGCGATGTCTTGAAATTTTAAGAAGAAAAATGAAAGTTTTCAATTGTTCTGATTTAAAATCCAGAATAGTTTAGAAGAACCTACACCCTCTCTTCTTTGTACAATTGGTGGTGTCTTTGCTTATCAAACAATTCAAATTTCAAAATAGGACCTTGATTTAATCGTTCAAAATAGCTCATGAGAGACAATAAAAAAATTCATAGTACATGCTAGCCTGATTTTCTATGTCATATTGTCAATGACAACCAGTCTATATTGTGGTCTAACAACCTACGGTTGATGAGGGCGGGAATATCAACGAAATCCATTTTAGGGTCCTAGAAGACCAATACGACCATTTTTGGCCATGTCGGATATTTATTTTTATTTTTCCCCCCGAAACTAAAAATTGTTTGCTCAACTCGATATCGACTAAAATCGATGAAATTTGGGAAACAGGCTTCGATTGGCGGCGAATTTGATATTCTGAAGTGGGATTGACCTCGGGTCAAAATTCAGTTATGTCCAAATTTGGATGAAGAGGTGCTTAGGGGAAAAATTACAAAATTGTTCATTTCTGAGTCAATTGATAGAGAACCTAAACTTGTATAACATATTCAAAAATCAGTCTCGTAGGTCAATTAGGAGGGGAGATATAGGAGTTTTTCCTTCTTTTGAACTTTAAAAAGAGCTGTTCCGTCCGCCCTTATCTCCCATCCAAATTGAGCTGGAGAGTTGAAATCAGGTATGCACATTTAGTAGGGACTCGGAATGTGCTTTTTAAAAGTTTACACTTTTCAGCCTCGTGGCATCCCCTCATAGCCCAGAAATGTAGTTTTTTGTTCGATTTTTCTAACTTTTACAGTTTGTTTCTCACATAACGTTCTCCCCTCCAAATTAGGCTAAGAATTTGAAATTTGGTATGAACATTTAGTAAGGTTCATAGATGTGCCTTTTGGAGGTTTCGGTATTTTAGTCCTACTGAACCCTTATAGCCTTCCCACGCTTATTCAGGACTGTAGCGAAGGCCTCTCCCTCTAGTGAAAAACCTGCGAGTTGTTGGGAAAAATTTGGCATTTGGTAAATTTTAAACAGTATTGGAAAAGATGTGTTAAAATACAAATTTTCGAGTTTTTTTTAGAACAAATTCCGTTAAATTTAAGTCTCTTCTTTCTTACAAGGTGAAAACTGAAAACCTTTCTCATTCTTCATAAAATCTCGAAGGTTGAAATATCTTATTTTTTCAAAATTTAACCTTTACTTCACTCGGCCGTTTGCTCAAGTCTTATCTCTCCATATCACCGGGTGACCAAAAAAAAAGATCACGTTGAAAAATGCTTTAAAAAAATTCTCTAATTAACTTATTCGAAAAATTTAAACTCTGCCGTCATCGTTGGTCTGTTACTGTTAATAGAAAAAATTGTTACTTGTTAGGCGAATAGTTTTTTGTCTTTTATGCCCTTAAAAATTCTGTATGATTTTTATTTTTATTGTCTTTTGTTTGATTGCGGGACATTCTAGTTTTTGTTAATTAATTTTCAAAATAAAAATTAGAACAGTGACCCCCCTCAGCTTTACCCATCAACCCTGTGTTGTATATGTTCATGAAAAATTTTTAATTCACACATAAATTACATAATACGTATGTAATCATGATAATGAGTGGTAATGGACTGAAAAGAATTGAAATGAACGAAACCATTGACAAGAGTTTCTGAGTTTCCTCCAGTTCAGTTCCTCAGTTCAATTCCCCAGTTCAATTTTATTTGATTTCGTTCTCAATTAATTCTGCTCTCGGATTATTTGTTTTATAATTATTGAATTTTGTTCATCAAATTTTTGGTTTTTGATTTTGTTCTTTTTGTTTAGAACTGGTTGAACAGCTCTTTTTTTAAGGTTTTGGACTGCCTTAAATTAAAATTCATAACCACTTAAAATTGAAAAACGATGATACTCAAACAGTGAAGCGAATTGATAAAGAAGTAAAAATTTGCATTAGATGTGTTACTACGGTCAAACCCAACTTTCGATTAAACGATAATTTCCTGGTCCAAACTCAAATATCCTACCGCCCTTAAAATGTTCTAGATTGTCTAGAACCAGCTAGAACATCCTTAATACTGTATTAGATATTCTAGTTTGGCCTAGGAAATTTACGTTTATCCAGAATTCGGATTTGACTGGCAACAGGTATAAATCCAAGAAATAGAGTGAGTGCCAAGGCAATCGGAGAAAAAGAAGAGGACTTTTTTCTCTTTCAAAATTTTGATTTTTGGAATACATTTTTTTTTACCTCTGTAGGGCCTCAAAAAATTGATTTTTGAAAATTTTTTTTATTATTTTCAAGTGTGTCACTGTCATTTCCACACTGGTTCATTTATTATGACCTAGCGAGCTATGAGATTGAGAATTATAATTTTTTTCATATCGATATTATTTTAAAAACATTTTTCTAGCATTACTGCTAGTGAGAACAATCCGCAATCGGTATTCAACCTTTTTTTCTTCAGTAAGGAAAGAAATGAGCACTAGAGTACCTCCTATTTGTACACATACATATTATAGCCTATCGGATGTGTAAATAAAAATAAATTATTTTTCTTTTTCAAATCTCTGAGTGTATTGTAGATTGAAACAAAATTGAAGATAAAATCATTGATTAGGATTCAAGATAAATTTAGAATGAATTTTCAATTTCCGAAAGCTTTTTATTTATTATTTATTCGAGCTGAACGAAGCTGACTCTCTTATACGAAAATAAATCAATCGAACTTTTATTTTTATATTCTATTCGGCCGGTTTTTATAAATTGTTGATATTGATCTTGACTTCCAATGTATATAGTGGTGTTTTCATTGAACTTTAATCTTTACAAAGGATATACGTAGATATTATTCTGTCTTGTCGAAAAGAATAATTTGATGATAATAAATCACTTACATGGAATAAAAACGAGCGGCAGTACGAATTGGTAATATAGGTACAGAGTTCTTCCTATGCAGATTGCTGTATGTGAATATTAAATTAAATCTCAGCCTGGTTTGTTCTTCAACAAAAGTTAATTTGTTGAAAAATTAAATCCAGCGTTCGAAACAAATGAAGAAGCAATACTTTCATAGAATTAAAATACCACATTTGCTTAACTCATTAAGTCGCCTGATGTACCTACTAATTTATCGTGATCGAGTCAAGAACTTCGATAATTTTATTCTATAAGCTTGTATGAAAGATTTTAAAACCATGCAAACGTTCTAGCATAGATACCTTCTAAGTTCTAAATTTGTTTACGAGTAGACAATGATCTAATTTTGATTTATGTTGAAAATAAAATGTTAAATTAAATCTTATGCTAATTTCAGATCCTTAAAACGATGGCACAATTTCACAGTCAGACTGGGTAAGTGTAAGTAATGCAATTATTTTATTAAAGTTGATTATATTCTATTCATAGTTTAATCAACAGTCTATTGAAAAGTATTTAATAAGATATGCACCCTAAGACGATAATTTTGTTATAGGTCTTGCAAAAGATGTATGCATACGAATTACCTTTTAATTATTAAAATATTCACGATAATTTTCATCTCGGTTAGTTTGGATGTTGGTACCGTATGTGGGCTACAATCGACCGTTTTAGCAGATTTGAAACAGGTAGAAAGGGCTCCAGCTCGTATGTCTAATAAAGGTAAGCCTAGGAATTGATTTTGGGACGTAAGGTTTCCATGGTGACGAAATTTTTTTCGCTGCAAATTCTCCGCGTCTTATTATAACTTATAATGCAAACTACGCTATTAATATTTTCATAACGGCAATTTTTTTTCTTGCGAGAAATCATCTTTCATCTGCATGGCGCCTTGTAATGTATTCTTTTATTATTTTCAGTGAAACGAGCTCAAGAAGTTGTCATGTTCGGTAATCAACAAAATAAATTATCGGAACATAATTATGTTCGGGCTGATAAAAGAGGTGGGTATAGTATCTGCTTGTACTTACATTAAAATTTTATATTTCAAATATCAATCTTCAAGCAAGTTTTATGGACTCGAGTAAATGCTCATTGAATGAGAAAATGATATGTGTTTATTCATCATAAAGGTTTTTGTGAAGAATAAAACCCGAGTAAAGGATTGACGGGCCTACATGAGTTGAGATATGTGTAGATTGATTTTGGTATAATTTTGGCCATAGGTATAACTATATTTTTTCATTTTTATTAAGCATTTGCCTACATTGTTAAATGTACCCGATTAACGTTCCGGGAATGTATAGATTCAACTCACATTTTTAGTAAAATAAAATACTCATTTATATTTAATAATTATAAATCTATAGACTCGTTTATGAAAAAGTTTCTCGCTATAATTAAGTGAAATTTTCAATTATGAGTTTAGCGTTCAGATTTTAGTCTGAGCTTAGGACTTGAGTACGTAACGTAATAAGACTCAAACTCACTTCATTTAGTTGAAATAATAAATACTTGAAAGAAGTATATTTTTTCAAAGAAGATTTTATTAGTTATTTCTTTTGGTTTCTGTTTGCAGACATTCCAAATATTCCAGTACCTGATGTACCAAATAATTTAGATAAAGACGATGTTGACGAATCCATTCCTTACGAAGCAATTGAACGTTTACCAAGCTATCAGCAATTACCGTTACGTTCTAATTATTATTACGAACGTCCAGGTAATTATTTTTACTAACAATTTTTCAAATACTGTAAAATGATTTCCTCGTTTCAAATAATAAACATCCCCCTCATGTTTTATAATAATGCAATTGTTGTTTTATTCAGAAATTTACGATATGGAAATGTACGAAGATCGTCAAAAAAGAAATATTCACAAAAGATCTCCTCTAAAACGAAGGTAAAAATATTAAGCGTATTTAATTCGCTATAACAATATTTCAAGCTCAGTGCCCCTAAGTAGACTTTAATGGTAGATCTCTGAATAGAAAATTTATATTCTCGTATTACAAGAATTTGACGATTATAAAATTACATTACTATTACACAAGGTTCGGAGAACCAATTGGAAATTTTTTATTGGTGCTTGTGGTGTTACTCTTCAACCTTCAAGATGAAATGGTTCCGATTTGGGTTTTTATAATGGTTTCATGTCATTTACTTCTTGTGGTTCTGGTTCTGGTTCCAAAAGTCAAGACCATTTCATTGTTCTTCTGGTTCCAATTGGTATTGATTCTACCAGTTTCGATTGAGTCCTTACTTTTTTTCCTCCAAAAATTGTTTCACTTCAAAATAAGGCATCAAAATTTGATTAAATTAGAATTTTGAAATCAAAATCAGGTGTCTAATTGTAATTTGGAATTTTATCTGATGTTTGTGCTTTATTTCACAATACAAACGCCATCCTTCATTTTTATTTCTTCCAAACTAACATAAAAAAAAAAAAAAAAAAATAGAAACAATCAATTTTAAAAAAAACGAAACGAGAAAAACAACGAAGTAATTTAGAATTTTGGCAATTCAAAATTTCAAATTTCTTTCTTCAATGACTTGAGAGCAGAGATTTAAACGTTATGGGTTTGATTCGTTTTGAGTTACAGTTACGTTACGTTCATCTGAAGCTTTCGTTACTTGGTTATGAGTTTAATCATTATAAAGATTTCAATCGTTCGTTTAGCGGTTGTGGTTTTGGTTTGGTTCAAATTTAGACCAATTTGCAATTAAAAAAATGATCAGATTTCTTCATTTGGTCGCGTTATGTTACGTTCTTATAAAATAATTTGATTTGTTCATGTATTCCGTTAATTTGTTGAAAAAATTTTTAAGTGACGCGTTCAAGTCTATCCAATTTGTTCAGGTTTAAATCCCTGCTTGAGGGAAAATATCTTGACAGATCACCTAAAAAATAATAGCACTTTTGATTCAAAAAAGGACGTATTTATTTGAATTTGAATTATAGATAGATGTAGAATATGGAGATCGCTTTTCTACAGTTTTCTCCTGAAACAAAAAGATGAAATGGAAAATAAAACAAAAACTTAAGAATTCAAAGAAAACTCAATACAACACTAACGTAACTATAAGAATTATGGGTAGGATATTGAGATCAATTTTTTACAATTTTCTTCTCACTACGAAAAAATTAATGAAAAATAAAACAGCAATCCTATCAAGAATTCAGATGAAAGAAAAATAACGTGAAGTAACTTCGAAATTTGGTAATATATTTTCTGCTTAAACTACTTGAGAAGAAAAATCATTTCGACACAACCTTTAGAAAATAAGAACACAAATTAAACTCGAAAGAGAACGTAACTATTTAAATTACATTGGTAGAATAATGAAAAACGTGAAATCGAAACCAAAATTTTAAAGAATCACCAGAATCGGTTCTCTCTATTGGGAATTTCTCTTTATAATTTTTGTTTTGGTACTTACTGGGAATGGTTCCATAATTTTTTCAAACGGTTTCAATTTCTTTTTTAATGGTACTCCCTATTGGTTCCAAACCCTGTGTATTACTTACATTGTAAGGTTTAAATCAGAGGTATTAAATTTGAACTCAAGATGGCAGAAGCTTGGAAGCATTATCATTGGCATTTAGAACTGTTTTTTTCCACTTATCAAAATCTTGAGTTGAAGTAGTGGTGCACTGATTTTGACAGGTGAAGAAAATAGGCAGGTGTGCGTTATAATTTATTCATGGACATTGGAGTGTTTTCAAAAATGAAATAATGTTTCTGATTAAACCATCCGTAAACAGATACGGTATAAAGTAAAGTTGAAAATACGTCTTACGAATCTTAATTATATTTTTTAACAATCAATGTTTAATCAGCCGGATGAATTAACGGATCCACCAATTCTTTGTTCACTAATTTCGCAATTGACGCATGAATCAATCGATATTCTTTCTAAAAAAAAAAAAAAAAAAGAAAAACGCAATATGATTATCAGTTTAGATACGCACTGAAGATGTGATTCTCAATCTAAGTAACTATGTTTAGTGATCGAGTATTTCGCTCAATTTCTGAAGATAATGGAAGAATCAAACGAGAATCGCAATTAGATCCCGAAGAATTACTTTCTCTGTTAGCAATGTGGGAAGCTGAACAACGTCGTAAACACCCTTCAGACTTGAGGTAATGAAAATTCACATAAAATAATAATTAGAAAAAAATTTCCACACTAATTCTAAAATATTTTATTTTGTAGACCTCAAGTGCATTACGGCCAAACCGAATACGAACCATATACCAACGAAGCTTTGAACGAAATCGAAAACGATGACGTAGATACTGAAGGTAAATATGGAGTACTTGATTAATTTTCATAACCGCCGCGTATCTCATTCGTCAATGTTTACATTTTATGAATAAACTGTCAAGTGTTGAAATGAAAATTTTTTTCCAGGTACTTGGTTAGACGAGCCATTATTCCCGCATCGTTACAATTTGAAACCACGATTTTATCCACCCTACAATAATTTAATTCCTAGTCGACAAGCGAGAAGATACAGTTCGGTAATTTTTCTTCAAAAGTGAAATCGAAATTATAGTTATCATTTCACAAACCAAAAAGAATAAACCTTGAAAGCATACCTTGTTTATCTTTAGTTTTTCCTGGCATTAAAAAACCGAACAACGTATAATTTAGAAATCGATAAAAATTCAATGACGTGTAAATTTTTGAATATTGTTTGATACTTTTTCGGTATCACATAAAACCATACAGAAATATCATTTTAAAAAACGGTTACAAGAAAATTTCATTCACATAAATAGTTTGAAAACATTAAATTTAAAAAAATGATTATTTAAATTGCCATTAAATTTCATAATTTCGATTTCATATAAATATCAATAAAAAAGCATTTGTAATTAGATAATTTTTCTTTTACAGGATAATGACTATACGAGAGTTTTATCGCAAATGGCCCAAAATAGCCATCAATTTGATCAACGCAGTCCATTTCAAAGGCGACATATGCTATAAAAATTGATATCCGTATAATAAGTGTATAATCGATAGTTAAAAATAATTTCATTCGGTTTGTATTAAAGTGTTTTTTCTTTACAATGTAAGTGTTACCATAACGATCAACATGGTTGGTTCGCCTAAGAATATTTTTATCGTTAATTCCCAAATTTATACTCTCAACACTTATATACTAATTGCACTTAAGGACTTGCGCTGTTTTACATTGAATAAAATAATTTTAAAATTATCATGTATTTTCTTAACTAAATTATAACTTACCGTATAATAAATTTTTTTAATCCATAATTTTTTCTACGTTGTTGTAAGAGATGAAATACTATCGGTAACATCGGATACTTCTGTCAGCTTATCGTTATTGGAGGAACTTAATTTACTTCGTTTTATACTCGGCTCTTCATCATCATCTTCAATAGATAGTTGCACGGTGATAGCAACTTTACCATATTTTCTACCAGCTGTAATAAATACAAGTGTAAAAATCATTTTCTCAAAAATGATGACTGGAGATAGGATAATTCATAATTCACCTGCGGTTAGTAACAACATTTTACAATTATGAGTCAACGAGCACTTAGATTGTTCTTCACTAAGCCCGAGTAATAAGCCTCTATATTGGAAAACAACAGGGGATGAAATCGAATCGAATAAATGCGACGTTTAAATAACATAAAATGCAAAACTTACAAGTTAGCCACATCAAATGGATTTCTTACATCGAGATAATTTGCGGCACCACTTGAAATTATTACATTCTGCAAATTGAAATACAGTAATTGCCTTCAGTTAATAAGACATGCTGAAAGATGAAATTAGAAACTGCTACTTTTGATTTTCCATAAATATGAAAGTACTGGGCCATTGTCATGGTTTCTTGTCTTTTTATAGATGATTTCAAAGCTTGCGAATACGGTATTTCAAAATATCCATTTCTGTCGGTCAGTTGTTTATGTAGCTTCCGATTCGGCCTGTAGTTGGTAATTTCAATTTCAAAAGACAATAAATCGATGGAATTGTTACCACATGCATGCTGTGAAACAGATGATATCAGTATCTAACATGCAAATTTGAACTCATCAAATAAAACACTTACTTGATAAGCCGCTTCGGTCGTAGGTAGTGCAGCAGTTATATCGTATAACTTATATTCTTGAGAGCTGAGCTAAAATTCAAATGATAGTACAAGAAATCACAATGGCGTTTAATAATGACGTACAAACATGAAGAAAAAATAGGAAAATTCTTGATTAAATTACCACTTGTTTAAGTTGGTCCGGTTTTGAAAATATTATTGTGATCCTAAGAAACACTTTCAATTTGCCAGAATATTTCTATAAATCAACAATTATTATACATCATAAATGACAAACAGAAAAACTGGTGAAGTTTTAGTTTGTACTTTCTGTACTTACAACGTTTAAATTTTTCTGTGCAGAAATCAGTTCTTTAGGAAGTATGACTAAATTTGAATTATTATCTTCATTCCCCTTTTTCTTTTTACTAGGTAGCTTTCCATCTGTTTTACTTACATCAATGGTCCAATTCAAAGCGATGGCTTTATATCCATCTGTACAATATAAAAATAGAAACATAACGAAGTAAATACCAACACTAAGACACAAATTAAAAAAATTATGGATCATTACATTCGGTAATTCTTTGAATGAGTTGATTATCAGCCTTGTAACCGATATTCAAATCGCAGAATCCGCTAACATTAGGAAAGCTCATATCGCAAAACACAACTCAGGATTAATGTCTGAACCCAAATCACGAATAATTCCTAGTCGAACAACAGAGATTAACATTAGAAACCAAACGAAATTCAATAATACATCTAAAGAACCAGAGCTCAGTCAAACGTAAACATCAGAAAATCACATGGTCAGTTTCAGTTATCAGTTTAGTAATCAGTCGTGTTTGTTTGTTTTCCTTATAGACAGTACAGAGGAAGACGGGATCTACATTTGTTACGAGACGATTGGTACAGTAGTGGGAGGATGTTTCAGTTTTTTGAATTGTACGTCAACTAAGCGATATGCTGTCCAGACAACGAGACAATGTGCAGGGTTAAAAAAAACAGCCTTGTTTGAAAGAAAAAACAGAAGACACGTTTTTTTTTTCGTTTTAAACAGTTTTTTATTTTTAAACAAGCAACACATCTACTCAAAATCCACTTGTTTTAAACACGTTTCAAATGGTTTTAAATACATTTTAAACACAAAATTAATTTAGTTGCTAAAAATAGCAAAAACATTGCGAAAATTAACTGTTTTGTGATTGTTGGATCACAAGGTCACAACTGAATTCTGAGCCAAGCATATCCCCACTTGAGCCTATTGGCTGGATTTGGGTGATTTTGTTCTATATTGGACCAAATTAAAAATCAAACATAGCTAAAAATTATCTCATTGATCCTCTAATATTTCAGAATGTATTTTGATTATTGTAGTTTGATAAGCCATAGTAGCTCAGTTTTTTTTGACAACATAGTGACAATGAAAGAAAAATAGAAAATTGGACTAACTTTTTTTGGTCTATTTCACCTAGCATTGGTATTTTAATTTGATCAAAATGTAAATTTTTTCATATTTTACTAATTTTAACGTTTGCAAATTTCCATTATCGTAAAAAGGCTGAAAAGCAAAAAAAAAAACAAAAAAAACAAGTTTAAAACAATAAAAACAGTTTTAAAAATTTTTTCTGATTAAAACCATAGTCTGTTATTTTTAGTGGTTTAAAACATATATCATAAATATGTTTTCAACAAAATTGTTTTTTTTTTTGTTCCAACCCTGACAATGAGTAACACGCTCCCTCCCCCCTTACAACACCCAATATCCGGCTCTCCCACTCTCTCGCAGACAATGCCTTGCTTTGCTCAGCGCCATCTATTAAGGGGAGTGAGCATCGCTCCATGTTATGTGTACTTCGAGTATTTTTAATAATTTATGGAGGGTTAAAAATATCGTTTCCAACTCCACAACCATAAAGTACGCGCAACAGTGACCATTTTCTGAAACTTATCGCTTATCAATCACAAAAAATGAAGTATATTTTTTAAAATTCATCAATGAGATAAAAAACATAGTAAAACACAATACATATTTGATTTTCCATCATTATAATTGTGATTTGTAACGTTATGGAATTAAAAATGATAGGTGATGACTACTTTTCTTGAGTACTTTTGTGGGGATTTCCTTGATTTAGCGCACTCTATATCTGTACCATCGTGTAAAGGTAGAAGTTCGATTTTTATCCCTCCATGTTATATTATTTATGCTTAAAACCTTTGCAGGGGAGCACGCTGATAAGTCTACACTTCTTTTTAATTCATTTTAAATTTTCACAAAAATTTCAGTTTCGGTAAAATTTTATTTTGATTCAAATTCATTTCAAATTTTTGCAAAAATGTTTACAAAAATTTTTTATTTTTGATGGAATTACATTTTCATTTAAATTAAATTCGAATTAAAAAAAAACATTTCTGTTTTGTTAAAATTCTATCTTTATTTAAATTCAATTCAAATTTTTATGACATTTTACCAAAACTGAAAAATTTTATTTTAATTTAAATTCATTTGGAATTTTCGCAAATATTTTTCAGTTTTGGTAAAATTTTATATTAATTTAAATTCATTTTAAATTTTTACGAAAGTTTTTGTGATTTTAATTCACTTCAAATTTTTATAAAACTACCAAAACCGAAAATTTTTTGTAAAATTTTGAAATGAATTTAAATCAAAACGTAATTTTAGCAAAAATGAAAAATATTTGAAAAAATTTGAAATGAATCCAAACTAAAATGCAATTACCTACACCTGAACTAAAAAATTTTTGTGAAATTTAAAATGAATTTAAATCAAAATGAAATTTTAATAAATCTAAAACTTTTTTGTAAAAATTTGAGAATAATTTAAAATGAAATATTAGGTAATAGAACTAAAAAATGGTTGTGAAAATTCAAAATGAATTTATTTTATTTATTTATTTATTTATTAGCGCCATGTACAGGTACAAGAATTCAAAAGGAAATTTTAATAAAACTAAAATCTTTTTGTAAAAATTCGAAATGAATTCAAATCAAAATGAAATTTTAACTAGAACTGAAAAATTTTCGTAAAAGTTGAATTTAATTTACATCAAAACGTTACTTTAATAAAACTGAAAATTTTTTGTGAATATTCAAAATGAATCTAAATTGAAATTAAATTAATAAAAATGAAATTTTTATACACGAAAAAAAAAGTCCCTGACTAATCCGGGTTTGCGGATTATGCTGGCGAACTTTATTCTTAAGCTGTGTTCATCAATAATAATGTTTGAACGCAACTCCGGGGGATCAAAATAGGTTGTATGCTTGAAAAAAATTCAAGAATCTTCCGGAAATTATTTATTGAAAAAAAAAGAAAAGTTCGAGGCTTGAGTGAAACCGATTTTATAACTTTTTTCATGTATACCTTCTACATCGCACCCCTGATGATAATGAATTAATTTAGAAAGAAGAAGGTTTCCGAGAATTTATCCATAGCTATGTAATCAAGTACATAATATCCATCAACATTACGTGCGTGTCGTGGAATATCTGTCGATAGATTCAGAATTAATGACGATCAAGAAGTGGACTCAGAGTACTACTATATTCATAAAATAAAAATTTTATTACTAATTTTCTTCACAGAACATACAAAATATCAACACTTATAACACACATTAATACACATAGATAAAGAATCGGTGTCGAGTAACATCAACATTAACACGCGATAAGCAAAAGTCGAAATGCGTAATAGTAAATTGTAAGTACCGTAAGTATGTATAGGGTAACAAGAACATATTATATTGATACTATTTACACATGGTGAAGTAGGTATTTATAAACATTGGTACATGAACGGAAATATTTGATATTAAAATAAATACATCTATCTTTCAATAAAATTTCAGTTTACTTGCAGCCTGCAGTATTTTGATAAAAAATTATTTCAATGTAATCGATTCAAAAAAAAAAAAAAAAAAATTAGAAAACAACTAGAAAGGAAATAAAAAAAAAAATAGGGGAACTAGGTCGTAAATCACATATGATAATATTCTGCTTTCGAATTTTGCACGAACTTTGTAAACGGAGATTAAAAAATAACTTATTTGATAGATTTTGGTTAAACTGAAAGAAAAAAAAAATACAATTTATGATCGACTGCAAAACAAAAAAATGCGTAATAAAACTTAATGCCGGTAATTATAACCATCTGAGATCAATTGTGATAATTTTCGGATGATAGAGCGGAACTGATGGAATCCATTATTTTCATAAGGTTGAACACTGCCACCACTGCCACGCCACAGGTATTCTTTCAAGTATTTACTTCAATTTTAAAATACATAATTTCCACGTTTTTTCATCTTTCCTTCAATTATTCTTCTCAGTTTATTTTCGGTATCACAGCTCATTAATGAATTTTCAACGTATCTACAAACATCATAATAAATCTGAAAGCAATAAAAAAAAATTAGTATTTCATTTAATTTTTTTCCCCCTATTAGAAAGAACATACACTTAGGTACAGATCAAAATCAAAACTAAATTTATGCCCAAACATTATGAGGCAGTTAAAAAGTTAAAGATAGAAAAAAATTAAAATGTTATGAAAAGAACTTATTACCTCAAGTATACGTCCAAAAATTTTTTAGCTAAAAAAAATGATTTTGTTGAGGTAGTTAAATATATTTCATAGCATTACTCACAGTCAAGACAAATTTGTAAAAAATTAATGTAAAGTGAATTCCCGGATAACAATGGCGAAATACCCTTGATCTCAGATTTTCAAAATTTTCATGAAATATCATATTGGGTACTTCTGAAAAAATTTTACGGTCAAAAAATTTCCCGCACGTCACCCCCGCCCCCCTCCTCAAGAATATTGAAAAAACTTTTTTTTTTTTAGAAAAAAATCTGTATTTACGCATATTAAAGGAAAGATCGTGATTTTAATTCAAATATTTAGAGATAATGGATCTATCGACACGAATTTTTGCGAGATTTCCACCCCAATGAGGTCAAATAATGAACCTCATTTCATTATCGTATTCAGGGGATTCGATTTATGCGAAAACGATACCAATATCATCAACCTAGGTATTTTCCCAAAGTTAGGGGAGGGTGTGCCCCTGGACCCCAAAATGGGACCACAAAAGTTCGGTGTGACTCTCCTACTATTTTATATTCACGCATACAGTAAATACATAAAATTTCAAAACTCTCTGGTTATAAATTGTTGTTTGGTATCAATACGGAAGTTGCCACCCTGCTTAAACTTGACTCTTTTGAATAGAATTGCAATTTTTTGTTATCTTGAAAGTGGGTCAAAAAATTAGAAAAGGAATGATTCTCGATCAATTCAAACACGCTGAATACGAATCCGGCATTTATTTCTCATTGAAACTTCTTCTCCGCATTTTGACCCTTTACCCCCCCTCCCCCATTTGTCCATGCCACAATTCTGTAATTATGGTCCTCAATCAAAATTTTAATAACAAAATCTGGTATGAAATTTCACGCTAAACAACTTTACTACCATTCATTTTTAGCAAATTAGGCTTTATTTCTGTGAAAAATGCATTTTTGAGCATTTTTAAAGTTTTTAATAACAGTTAAAACCTCAAAAAAAATTGAAAAAAATTCTAAAAATTATATTCATCAAAACGCATACTTTGGCGAAAAAAATTTCATACACTTCCTTAGGGTCGGCAGCAGCAGCAATTCGAAGTTTTATTTTATCAATATCCCCCCCCCCCGGGGAGAAAATTTTTGGAAAAATTTGTGTCGATAGACCCATCATATCTCTAAACATCTGAATTAGAATTATGATTTTTCCTCAAATATGCGTGAATAAGAAATTTTTTTCAAAAAAAAAGTTTTCTCGATATTCTGAGGGAGGGAATGAGACGCGGGAAATTTTTTGGCGAAAAATTTTTTTCCGAGATACTCAATGATGTTTGTGAAAATTTTGAAAACCTGAGATAAAGGGCATTTCTCCATTATCATCTGGGAATGCTCTTTACTTACTGTAATTGTTTTTCTTCATTGAGCACATAAACGTCACCTCCGTGGCAAAGAGTAATTGGTAACCATCAATGAACAAAGTGTAAGCAGGCAGATGGTGATAAGACAAGAAACCATGGTATTTGAACAGCCACCATGTATCGCCGCTGGTAACTCACCTGAAATTGCACATTCGAATTTTAATAACTATTGCTGAAATAACAAAGTCATGAAAGAAACATTTTTCTTGAAGAAAAAAAAAAAAAAAAAAAAAAAAAAAAAACAAAAAAAAAAAATTTTTTTTAAAAAAAAAAAAAAAAAAAAAAAAAAAAAAAGAAGCTAACGTATAACAAGTCAATAAAAACATAAGCATTTTCCTCCGTATAAGGTGATCTGGTACCCATAAAATCGAACGTAATTTATGAAGGAACATGCTCGTAACATTTTGCAAACGAAGGCTACTCAATTTTCTAAAATCTACGCCAACTGATCCGCTCAATATTTTTTTCTGCGCTTTTGAATAAAAAATGAAGAAAAGAGATTGAAAGTTTATGTGTCCGAAATAAACACGATTTTATAATAGTTTGCCAATTCATGTTTTTTCTCTATTTCGTCGACCCTTTCAAAAAAAGGCGTTATTTTTTGCAAATATGGTTTGTGAGATTGAGACTATACAATATTATAAGATCTTCCGTGTATCAGATGGTCGAGTTACAAGGGTGATTTTGTATCATAAAAACATTTTTAGACGTGTGAAATCATTACGAATCGAATTGAAATTTGAATGTAGCAAGATATGAATATCAACGTACAGAATGTCCTGTATTATTCATATAAATTTACGATAGTGGACACAACAATGAATTACCCAAATATCATTAAAATGTTGATCGCTTTATTCAGCAGGTATTTCTACTAAGGAGTATAAATGAACTTAAAATTTAATTTTCATTTTAAATAAAATAGTCAAGAATTCGGACGACATGACAAATAGGTTAATAAATAGATGCCTAATTACCTGCGTGTATTTTATTACAATTTATTAGGTACACATCAGCGAAACATATGTACGTGTACTGCAGGTTACTGCCCTGGCAAGACTTTAATTTAGTATTCAATTCTTTACTTGCTCGAGTTGTAAGATTAGATTAGATTTTCAACTTCTCAAAAGTTGAAGATTTTACGTTAATTTGTTGTCCAAACAGCGACAAGTTACATGCTTCCGATAGTTTTATCCGTTTCCGCGTACCTAAAGCAAGTTTACCCGCAAAAGCCACATCGAAATATTTAAATTAGTTTCCCCTATTGTACTCTAATTAGTAATAGTATAGTGATTTGTTAAGTTTTTCTTCAATTCATTGTGGTAATATTTAACCTGAAGTACCTAACGGAGACACAATTCTACGATTTTGCTCTTGAATTTCGTTATTTTATTCTAAATGAAAAAAAAAATATCTCTACGATTATTTCTTAACTAAATATAACACTTCAAAGATTAACAGAAATGCGGATTATCGATTATATGTAAAAGCAGCTTAACTCAAAGTACCATAATTGAACCGCAGTTAGCGATATAAGTTTGCTTAATGAAAATAAGCAAGACGGTTATTCTGTAGTAATTAATGCGGAAAAGTTTAACAAACTTTCTGATCAACAACGAGAGAAAATATTTTCTTCTTTTATTAAATAAAATATGACGTACAAGCCGATATAGGTATACACAATTATAATATGTATTAGGGTAGGACGATTTTTTTTTTTTTTTGAAAATCTGCAAAGACAGGGTCGCAATAGTTGTGAAATGACCTCGAAACAATTTCTAACCAGTGTTAAGAGTAGGAAGGGTTCAATGGGGCTAAAAAGTCGAAACCAACCGAAAGACATACCTCGGAAACCTACTAAATGTATATATCAAATTTCTAGCTCAATTTGGAGGAAATTATGCGAGGAACGAACTCAAAAATTAGAAAAAAAGATCAAAAAACAATATTTTCGGGGCTGTCATCGGGTGCAACGGGGTTGAAAAGTCGAGACTTCTAAAATGTGAATCTACACGCCAAATTTTAACTTCTTAGGCCAATTCGGTGGGGAGATAGAGGAGGAACAGTCCTTTTTCAAGGTCAAATAGGGGAAACTCCTCACATCTCCCCTCCTAATTGACTTAGAAGATCGATTTTTGAAAATGATGTACAATTTTGCTGCTTTTACCAATTGGCTAGGAAATTTTTTTTGAGTTTTTGGTCCCTCAGCACCCCTTTCCCCAAATTTAGGCATATCTGAATTTTGAGCTCAGATCATCACCACTCATATAGATCTGATCCACTACCAAACAGAGCCGATTGGCCGGATTGGAGCGATTGTGGTCAGCATCGAGCAGAGTAAATGATTTTAGTGTGTGTGGGAGGGGGGAGGCAGGCCAAAAAACCACATTTTAAAGGCTGTGACAGGGGTGCGATGATGCTAAAAAGTCGAAACCACCAAAAATAATATGTAGTCGCCCTACTAAATATACCAAATTTCAATTCGCTTGCTTAATTTAGAGGAGAGTTATGCGAGGAACAAACTCAAACATGAGAAAACTCGTTTAATAAAACACATTTTTGAGCAGTAAGGTGGCGCAATGGGTCTGAAAAGTAGAAATCCCCAAAATGAACATTTATGGTCCCTAATAAGTTGGCATATAAAATTTCAACTTCTTAGCTCAATTTGGAGGGGAAACAGTGGAGGAACCGTCTTTTTTCAAAGTGAAAAAGAGGCAAAACCTTCAGATCTTCTCTCCCAATTGACCTAAGAGACTAATTTTTGGATATGAAATACAACTTCAGATGGTCTATCGATTCGTTTAGAAAGGAACAATTTATGTGATTTTAACCTCCAGCACCCCTCCTCCCAAATTTGGGCACAACTGGATTCCAACTCAAGGTCATCACCAATGCAGAATATCGAATGGCCTACCAATCCAAGCATATTCCCCAAATTTAATAGATTTTGATTAGTTTCAAGCTGAGCATATAATTTTTTAGTTTCAGGGGAGGGAGAGAGGGGGATAAAAATAAACATACTTATGACTTGGCCAAACATGGTCGTAATGGTCCTCTAAGATCCCAAAACGAATTTTGGACTAGTTTTCATTGACAATCTGACACAGAAAATCAGGCTAAAATGGAATCATTCCATATAAATGTATTTACACCCTAAATTATCATTGTTGGAAAATTTTCACCATTTCCCCTTTTTTCAGTTTTTTTTTTTAAATGTCACTTTTTGTGTTTTTTAACAATTTTCTAAAAAGCTACGAAGAATTTTTTTGGCAACCGCCTTCCTGAAATGGGAATTTTTTTCAGTAAATTCATAGTGAAATGACTACTGTAGGTACATTTACCTTTCCTCATTTAAGATCAATTTAACCTTTGCAATGTTATACAAAACTACTTAATCCTTTGTACCCAGCAATCAAATTGGATACTCTACTCCCCTCCACCGTACTTCAGAGAACGACTGAAAAAGTCGGAAATCGGCAAAATTGGAAAAATCCATCAATACATTTGACAAAAACGTGTTCAGCGGGTCAAATTATCTCAATAGAAAAACTTTACGTAATAATTTTTCATGAATTTAAATTTTCGAATTTTTGTTTGATTTAAAAAAAAAATCATATCTTTGGTAGGTTTTTACAAATTAAGAAAAAAATTGCTTTATGAAAATTTAAGTAAAATGAACGCAAATAGTGTCTAGATCCGGGTAATTTGACCTGCTGAATTTGAATTTGGCTAGTTGTTTTGTGTAAGTGCTTTTAACCTTGTAATCGTTCAACGAAGTTTTTGAAAAAAGAAAAAAATAACCAAAAGTCATAAAAATGGAGAAATTTGAGAATAGGTGCCAATAGAATATATTTTAAGCGAAAAAAATATTCGAGTGAAAATGACTGTTTCTGAACTGGTCCTTGAAAAGGGGTCTTATGTCTCAAAAATCAGTTTTTCACTATTTTCCAATTTTTATAGGTGTTCATTTTTACGGCATAACTCCATCTCTATGGGACGAAATGGATTCAAATTTCGTATCAGAAATTATAATATGATTTGAAAAAAACAACAATTTTTCAAATTTTTTATACCTGATTTTAGCACCTTACCTCCAACTTTGGAGCCTTAAAATCAAACTGTACAGCTACAACTAAATGTACGGTATCTAGCAATAACCCCAGAGTCAGGGCCATGACAAAGATCTTAAAGTCATATGTAGGCTTGAAAAAATTTGAAAAAAATTTCAAAGCATTTCTTGTAGATACGTTCACTTTCATTTCAGATTTGGAAAAGATCGATTGAGAACTTGGGTAGAAAAAAATCACTAAAAATTTCCCCCAAGTATATTTTTTATTACTTCACTTTCCTGTGGTACAGCCATTTATGTAGAAAAAAAAGGGTAAATTTTGAAATTTTGAACAATAAAAAGAAAATGCCCCCCCCCCACCGGTAAAAAAGTTGTCAGTTATTCGGAAAAATTTCAAGCGAATTGCACTCATTTTTTTTAGTATACTTATAATAAAATTACGAACTTTTGGTTTTCAAGGTTTAAAAAAAACATTTGAAACTCTAGTAAAATTGGCAAAAAAGTGAAAAATTGATTTTTAACACGTAAGCTCCCCTTTCATAGACTAGGTTAAATTTTAAGATGGCAAAATAAATAAAATGTATGATTTTTCGCATTTTTGAAGGTCTTCCAGCGTAAAAAAAAATTCTGAAAAAAATTGTTATGGATATTGCATCTGCTAGATAATGCATATTTTGTTTTCGTTGTTCCAGGTGTGAAACAGCATGTAGACATTTGATTTTGATATTTAGAAATGAGCGTCTCGCGATGAAAAGATGATCGAAAAAATTTGAAAAAATTTCCAAGGATGACTGCTAATATGGCTCATCATCTCTGCAAATTTGAAAAAATTCGTTTAAAAATTGCAGAATATAAAAATTTATAAGCTAATCTCGTATTTCGAACACATTTAGGGTGATATTGAGGGGTAAGGGTGAGGTAGGGGGATCAAAATTTTCACTATTGATTTTCCACATCATAAGAACCAACTTCCACTACATAGTTTGAAAATCCAGGCAAAGGCCGATTTAGTCCTTTCTTATCTAGTTATGTTCTTAAATCAATTTCATGATCAAATCATTCTTTACTGTTTAATTTGAATCGAAAGGAAAACATAAAGAATCCATAAATATATTTCCAGTCAACCGGATAATTACCTACCTGGTCCATTATTTGATAAATTCAAGAGTGAAAAGATTTCACCAAAGGCTATATCTACCATGCAGCTTAAACTTCATCAAATAAGTATATATCTTCTAGAAAGAAAACCCCATAGCGTGGTAATTTAATTCAATAAATCACGAGAGTAATTTAATTCCCAACCTTTCTGCGAGACGTTTTATCGGTTCGATGACATTTTACGCGCAGCAAAGAGCTTAATACTCGAGTATATCTAAATAAACAATATAAGAACGAAATACGCGCGTGCAGTCCAAAAAATTATAAATTTTTTCACAATTTACATTTGTTATTAAAATATAGTCTTATATATATATTTTTTTTTTCGGTTGAAAAACGCGGATGAAAATCTTAAGACGATGGCGGTTTCGTTTCGCGTAATGGTACATTGTTTTTTAAAAATATTTCTGCAGTTATGTACGTAAATTATACGAGGACGATAAATTTTATGTATTTACGACATCTTGCAATGTCAAAAGATTGGATTATTTTGTTTCCGCATTCGTTAAGACTTAGATATAAATAACAATACCGAGGGGGTCAGGTTTTTCCAGTAATCTGTGTTAAAAACGCACAAACTCTAAACGATGCTAGCTTTCGACGGTTTTAAAACAAAAGAGGAGTACAGCTTAGTTCTCGCGTCGTCTTTGCCGACAATTTATCTATGTTTTTGCCCGGTGTGTTTTAAAACGAGCATCGTTTTGAAATAACCGAGAAGGGTTTCATGACGGCCGCGTTAACAAGTTTGATTATTTGCCAACATGCTGTTCTTCTAATACGTATCGTAGAGGAGAACGCAATTTAACTTATATGGACTTATAACAAGACTTTCTTCAACTTTGCAACTTGTTTTTTTTTTCTTCAACTTTTATCATGAAATTTATCGTTATTACTTCTCCTATTTATATCACTTTACCGAGTATCACTCGACGATAAATGGATTCAAGCCGAAATTTCGGTACCGTTTGGTACCACACATCGTTTCGCGTATAAATCGTTCTGCTTTAAAAACCATATACCTACCTAAACCTATACCTATATAAAATACACGTGTCCATTTACCATTTAGTATATGTAATGTAACCGACGCCGTTGCTAACTGGTCCACGGTACAAGTGTATGTTCCACTGTGATGCTTCTGAGCTTTAGCGATTTTCAAATTCGATACAATTTCACCTGGGCTCGAATTGGTCCTGTGAACAAAATAATTTACGAATATTGTATTATAGTCTGGTCGAATTAGCATTAAATAGTGGAAAACTTTACAGTTAAAATTTTTTTTGCCGATTTGTAGACCAACGCCCCATAAATAACATAGGAAATCGGATAAAATCGGATTAACGCTTCTCCCCAATGTATCCATTTGTGCCTCAAAAACGAGCTCTTTGCCAATAATTCTGCTCAACTTTGTTCCTAAACGCGATATAGAAAAAAAGTCGAATAAAAAAATGTAGCTGGTCAAATTTCCAATAAAAAATGTCATTACATATTTTTTTCGAAAATCGATTGAAACATTTTAAAATGAGTTTGAAAAGGGAGCGTTATGCGCTAACGTGATGTACCGCGTGATGTTTCCTATTGCGTCGCGAGAGCCAGCGGCCTACGTTTGTAGACACGCGGGCTCAATTCTCTTTCTGCATTCGTGAGGAAATTACATGAACTAAATGCTGTGTCACCTCATATTCAAGTAATTATTGCTTGAATAAAGGTACAATATGTATGTAATATTTCAAAATTGCTTCAAATTTTATAAAATAGATTTATTTCCAGCGTAATTAGCACAACTATCTGACCACGAATCATCGATATTCTCTTCTGATTCAACATCAAATCGGCTATTAATATAGTCGGATTACTGCATCCATTCGCTCATAATGTGACAAGTAATTTGACGACTGATTCTTAATGCAGAATGAATTCAAACGAAAATAAGCTTGGTGCCATTTTTTTCTAGCCCCTTCTTCTCTGAGGATTCGTCCCCCCTATTCTTAGAAATGCATGCATCTCTCCTTCTATCACTTCTAAAAATAATTTTTTCACGTAAAAGTTTCTTCCTGAATGATTCTTTGCATTTTTGGTTATTACAAAAATTGCATTTGGGGCAACCATTGGGCTCCAAATTTCAAAAATGTATTCATCGAAATGCTCAAAATCAAGTTATTTTTATTTATTATAAAAAATATCAAATGTAGCACAAAACTAGTAATCACAAAAAATATTTACAATAAAATGTTACATGTAACAGGTTAACCGCAGCATCCCCACTCCTCACTCCCCACCCTCCTCACCGGCCCCATACCAATGTTCAAAATAAGTAATGCGAACCTGCCAGCAGGCTGAAAGATTTGATCATGAAAAATGTTGAAGGTGTTCAGAAACATTTTCAAGCACATGAATTATTCCTAAGAACCAGGCCCCTTAGCCTGCCTTTATTTGTAGGACGGGCTCGTCAGGAATACTGAGGGGAGGAAGAGAGGTCGCTCTCTGTTTTAGCAATACATTTTTGCACGAGCAAAAAATCCGAAGGGATCAACAAGCAACAACAAATAGAAATTTTTCAGGCACTAGCAAACATTTCAATTGTTTTGAAAATTGTTGTAATAAGCAGTACTGTAACAATGATTGGCTTCTGGGAAGGGTTCAACGAGACCGTTTTGAAAATATTTCTAAAAATGTACATCACCCCGAGCGAAGCGAGTGTAAAAATTTTGTAAAATTCTGAGTCTGAAGGGTTGAAAAAAACGCATTTTATCGTATTTTAAGCTCAATTTGCTAAAATTTACATTTTTTTCTATTTTGTAAAATGGCTAAAGCATTGCTGAGGAGGGTCCTAACTCCGAACACATTTCTATCATAGTGTTTTAGAAAATGGCGGGAAAACGCAAAACATGATGTTTTTCAAAAACCCCTAAAAAGGGGATAATGACGAAAACTTGCTATCAACAATTATTTTGCTTTTAAATATGTGAAATGATTCCTTTTTTAGAAAAAATTTTCAAAAACAATTACTTTTAGATTTTTTGAAAATTTATTTTTGAATTTTGAGTCAGTTTTACAAATTGAAAAAATTGACTCGAAAGCTGAAATTTTTACCACATCATCTTGAGGTACTTTCGCAACTATTGTGACCTTACCGTTATCTACCTATTTAGGTATGTTTAAAGAGAATTGAGCCCGTGTGTCTACAAAAGTTTGCCCTTGGCTCTCGCGACGCGATAGAAATATCACGCGGAACATCATGTTCGCGCATAACGCACTTTTTCAAACTCATTTTAAAGTATTTCAATAGATTTTTGAAAAAAATATGTCATAACTTTTTTTATTAAAAATTTGACCAGCTACATTTTTTAGTTCAACTTTTTTTCTATACCCCGTTTAGGAACAAAGTTAGGCAAATTTATGGGGTAAGGAACCTATTTTTAGGGCACAATTGGATATACTAGGGGAAAAGCATTAGTCCCGATTCTATCCGATTTTGAATATGTTGTTTAGAAGGTGGTGATTTACAGTTCTGCAAAAAAATTTTAGCCATAAATTTTTCTGTTAATTTCGTCATTTTTTGCGCTAATTTGACTGAAATATTAAAAAAAATGATGATAAAAGATATGGATACCTACTAACTACTACCTAGCTATTTACTTTTCTACTTACCTAGATTTCGCTAAAGAGATTATCTACGTTCGACGCACGAATATTAGACTTTTGTAGGTATATTATTGTTATTACACTCGATAGTAGGATATTTTAATTTTTTTTTATTCCGTTGACTCCTAGAATTGTAAATGACGCCCCGTTTTTACTTACTTACTCGTACGTTCGACGCTAAACTCGAATAAATTTTCCAACTTAAGAAAATTAAATCGTTTATTTCATTTTAGCCTTGCTCCGGCATCTTTACTGCAGTATACGCGATGTTTCAAAACAATCATACCAAAACGAAAATTTGCATTACAAATTTTATTTTTCTTATGCCAACGCCCTCGAAGTTCTTGGCCGTAATTATGACGCTGCGAAAAAAAAAAACAATTTAACGAACGAATTACTTAAATCAACCGAATCGTTGGGTCTGAAAATGAGTAGCACGTGTTTCGCGATGTCATTAATGCCATATACTTTTTCTCTTCAACTAATAAAATCGCGAAAACAACGAAAATTTTTACACATTTCGAAAATTAAGAAAAACAAAAAAAAAACTAGCGAGAATTTAGTTTTATAATGGGTACGGTATTTGTCTAAAAAATAGATACTTACGCAGTTGTTACGCGCTTTCTTTTTTACAATTGGTTATATTATTTTCGAGATCTCGAATTAATTTAATAATAGTATAACAAAGTGAACTTAATGATAAAACGAAAAAAACCAAAAATAAGCTGAAAAAGATGAAGAAAAAGGATGGATTTTTTTAAACCCCTTCTGTAGTGCTTCAAATGACCGAATCTATTTACACTTAGAGGGTGTTTATTTGATTATAATAGACCTGTGCTGGGCACAGATGAGATCAGAGCTACGAAGTATGAACTCGAACTCGAACCAGAACCAGAAACCTTTTATAACTTATTCAAAATTGGAACAAAAAGGGATGGAACATATCGCAGATTACAGATTCTTCTTCCTCCAATGGAAATTCAACCAGTCCAATGTTCTAGAGTCTTGCAAAATATGTGCTCACCATAGCATTGAACTGATACAGGGACTGCACCAAATCTACTACATGAGCAGGGACTCTCATCTCTCTTAAAACTTTGAAGTGCTTTTTCCAATTCACGCAGTCAACAGTTTTGGCGTAATCTATGAAACACATCACTACAGGTATTTTGAATTTCCTGCATTTTTCGATGATTTACCGGCCATTCATCTGTTCTCTTGTGCTCTTTCCTGACATGAACCTGGTTTGTTCAGGTGGAATTTGCCTGTGCAGATACGCCTTGATCCGATTGTTAAGATTTGTAACATGACTTTGCTACCATGTGGAATAAGAGCAATTGTTCGATAAGTAGAGCATAATCTTATATTTCCTTTCTTATGCAAAGGAATCAGCACCAACTTGCACCATTCAGTAGGTCATTCACAACTCTGTCATATCACACTACAGAGTTGCCATATTGCTTTGATTCCATTTTCATCAAGGGCGAGCTACAATTCAGCTTCAATACCATCGCAACCTGGTGCGCTGTTTTGCGTTTCTTCATCGCATTCACAAACTCTCTTACTTCATCAAGTAGGACGTTTGGCTCGCGTTTACCTGTCACTTCGACAGTAGGAACCAGTTTGTTTACTTTTGGTGTTCTACTGTCTCGGTACAATCACTCACTAGGTGTTTTCTAGCTGTCCAGGATTCCTCTAGAATCCCAAACAACTGTGCCATCATCTTACTTGATCTCGTGAGTTCTGGGTTTAAAATCTCTAGCAATCTAGCATATTTTCTTGTATAATGCACAGGTCTTATGGCAGTCTGTATATTCCTGTATTTCATTGCAGGCTTTGTTAAGGTAGGCTTCTCTGTCTCTGGGATAACACTACTGGATTAATCTGTTCAGTAGTCTATATTCTTCATTGTCACCATGACATTTGGCTTGCCTACGCTGCTGTATAATCAGCAAGGTGTTCTCTGTTATCCACGGCTACTTCGTGTTCTCTTTCCTTAATAAATGACTCACGTGCATGAGTAATCTCGGTTTTGATATCTTCCCACATGGTGTTTGGGTCATTTGTATTCGAACACGTGGCATTTGTCCTAGCAGCCACCTTCTTTAATTCAACATCTGTGAGAAAAGTCTGTGCTTTTTTCTTTGGCCTTTTCACGCAGATTCGCAGCTGTACTCTTCCCCTCAGAAGCTGATGATCTGACTCCACACCTACTTTTCAAAACAATAAGCTTTGATTTCAGTATTTAGGGGCCTTAAAAATTTAAATCAAGATTTTGAGGTAGTCTGTTGAACCAATGCCTCCTCTAACTGCTCTCTTTGAACAATCCTGCACATGGCTGTGTATTAAAATTTTTTATTTGTATTCAAGAGATGGGTTATGAAGATAATTCCAAAAAGCCCTAAAAGATGATATTTTTAGATTTTTTCCGTCAAGATTAACAGGAAATCAAACGAAATCAATTTAAAATAAAAGAGCATAATTATTGAAACCCCCCGAAATCTGAATTTTCGATTATTTGCATTCATTTATCACAGTTTGAACTCTCAAAGAAGCTAGGACACTCTTGAGGACTTTATCTCGTTTTTACTTAATAAAGGTTTAAACATTCCTTTCGCTCATTTTTATCTACCTATGGGCTGACAAATTTTGAAAAAATTATGGCGCAAGATCCAGTAATCCTTTCAATTTCCTAAAACAAACACGCCTTTTAAAAAGATTTATCAATAAGAAATATGTGTTTTTTCACTATAATGGAGATGTTCCATAACATTGATTTACATCTAGGTACTAAATTACGTTTCTTCACTTATTTGTAAACAATTTCATAAACATATTATCCATCGGAAATCGAGGAAGTATTAGATACGCATATGCTTATAAGAACAAGTAATTTTCAATAAATTACGTTTCAATTCCCATAGGTTTTACCCATAGTTAAGTATACAGTTTAAAATAAGGTTACAAATTGAAAAGTGACATAGTTTCCCAATTCAGTTGAGCAACTGCTTTGATACAGAGAATCTATGCAAATTACATTCAAGAATAGGTACCTATCTTAGTTGATTTAGAATGTAAACCTTCTGGAACGCGTCAATTAATAAACAGCCAGGTACCTATCTGGTTGATATCTCACCTTATGGGAATAGAAAGACCTTTTGACATTTAACATAGAACATACTGTACATACTTATCGTTCCATATATATAAAACATTTGACTAAATTCATAGGATGATCAAATTAAGCGCATATGGTAATTCATTATTCGGTATTTGTACCGGGTGCGCCGGCCACAATTCACTGCTTTCCAAAACTCACGACACACCGACCAAAACCATACAAGGGTATAAGTACATTCGCCAACTCTTAAGACTTCCAGCTATAGAGTTGTTCATTGCGGGCCAGTATTTTCTTATTTATAACATAATGCGCCAAGGCTCTCGCCCTCATAACCTCGTTTTAAAATGTTCTAAATTCGTAAGAAGCTGCAATACCTAATTGGAAATTTCCTAAGCTTTGAGAATTTTCTAATTTAAAATTTTCAAGAATTGTTCGGGCTGAATAATTATATCCTTTTTAATCTCGGAATCAGTAACCTTACTTTATTATTTGTGCAGGTAGGTACTTCGCTCATTGCAACTTTAACGCAGATAATGCTGGATTTAACTGCCTTTGGTATACCACTTATGTGTAATTTAAAATGTTCTAAATACTATAGGTAGGCATTACCTACTTAAGTACATAAAGTAACGTATGAATACCTTCTAGTATAATTTTTAAGTTGATTTTGTTTTTTTTTTATGACTCGTCGTTTCAATTTCGTTCAAAAATGAGCCATTAGAAAGTTATTTTCGTTAATAAAGATAAGGTTGGCTACATACACGAAGAACTTATTGATAATGATGAAAACTTTTAGCACGTTTGTTAAAATAAAAACTCAAAAGTAAGTATAAGTTCCACTATACCTTATTTTGTTAACTTTACTAAAAACCTGCAAATACTGAAATGGTTTAAAGAGTACATTTTTACGTTTTAAATTAAATAACTTTTTGTTTTTGTTTTTTTTTTCTAATACATACTAGCGCTCTGCTACATCGAAACAAGTACAACTGTTTATCATAAAAATGAACGAGTGGCATTTTCAAACGGTTCATGCTCCGGTGCAACATAATAACGTCAAAAAAAAAAAAAGGAAAAAAAAGCGAAATGCTCACATTTTTCAACTGCGTCTGATATCTACCTCAACATGGTGAAAAAGTTTTTAATAGGAATACGTCTTATTGTATTCGCTGCGGATTAAAGTGATTGATGCCAGATATCGCTTGCCTCGTATATTCAAATTTCCGACAACTTTATATTAATGAAAAAGTTTTTAAATATTGGATCATACTAGAAAGTATTAAATTTCCCAGCATAGAAATACCACATCACATTTAAAATGAAATTCAATCTTTTTCTCCGATATAGCGTATCTGCGCCGTTTTATAATGGCAAAGCACTTTAGGCTGAACTGATTTTATATCTATCTTAAAATTATTCTCTATTTAAAGATCATACCTAGCCCAGATGGGAGATGCTATAGAAGCGAACCCTTTTGCGAATATTTACTTATCCTTGGCCATCTTTAATATGTTAGCAAAGTGGATCTGAATAGAGGATGGGATATCGATGTAGAATTATTTAGAAATACATTTTTTGAAAGAAGAAATGCCAAACGATTTCATTTGATTAATTTCACGCATTACTTACCTACCCAGCGATTATTATAAAAAATTGATTTTTTTTCTTACATCTTTTTGCGTTAAATTTTTCGCCAAAAACAAAGAAATATTTTGGAAATGAATTCAGAGGGTAGGCCAAATTTTGTTTTCTTTTAGAAATCTACAAAATGCGAGGTCGCTGTAATCGTGAAATTACTTTAAAATGATGTAGTAAAAATGTCAGCTTTTTAACTCAATCATTTCAACTTTCAGAACCGACTAAAAGTTCAAAAACTTTTCGAAAATCAAGAAAAAAATTTCGCCATTTTTTTGACAATTTTTAAAAAATGCCTTTTATTAATTTTTTACGATTTTCTGAAAAACTAAGAAAGAAATTTTTTTAGGGAAAAGTTCTCCGGACATGAATGTCAAACACTAATTTTAGATGGTTAAACGCAATATTTCAATTTTACCTTCCATTGTCGAATTTTCAGGGGCACTCGAAAATTTCCTTTTTTTATATCTTTTGAAATACTTAAATCTGTTCAAAATTGAAAAAATGCACTTCTAAAAACAAAGTATTAAATGGAACATATTTCATCTATTTGAGACTCTCAAAAGTAATTTTTTATTTAACAAAATTTTTTAAGCTATTTATACAGTATTTTTAAATTTTAGGATATCCATTGAGTATTTGACAACCTCTGAAAATGGTACAAACGATGGAAGCCCTCTTTGAATAGGCAAACCAAGTAAAATCGATTCAATACTATTGTGAAATGTTTTTAATGCTGCGTGGAAACATTTCTGACACATTTGATGTATGTTTTTGACTCTGTTTTGGCAGTACACTATTACCATATGAATGACATCTGACATGCTTTTGACTTGATCATGACACTAATGTGACTTGGGAGTGGCACACTTCTGAAAAAAATTATGACACCATTCTGATGCAGTTCTGCCGTGTTTCTGACAACATTATGACATCATTCTGACACAGTTCTGGCATGCTTCTGAAACCATACTGACACGATTCTGACATATTTATGGCGTGATTTTTACATTACTTTGGCACATTTCTGACGCAATTGTGACATGTTTGCAGCAGTGTCAAAAATATGCTACAATAATGTCAGAAATATGCCATACTAGTGTCAAAAGCACGCCATAAATGTGCCAGAATGGTGTCAGAATCATGCCAGAATGTTGTCAGAAGCGTGACACTCCCAAGTTACATTAGTGTCATAATCAAGTCGAAAGCATGTCGAATGTCATTCATATGGCAATAGTGCACTGCCAAATCGAAGTTAAAAGTATGCTACAATTGTGTGAAAAGAGCGCTGTAACATTGTCAATAATATGCCGCTATCAAGTCGCAAAATGAAAGTCCACCATTTATACGCCATTAAAGTACCAACAAAAGCGCCAGTCATATGACACATTTGTACCACGATAGTGCTACATAATGTGTGTCAAAAATATGCCATTCGTGCGCCGCAAACATGTCAACTTCATGTCATATTTATGCTAACAAACAAAAATGCCAAATTTATAACATATCTGTGCTATGATAGTGTCAACAAATATGTGTCAGAAGTTCGCCAGTAATGTGTCGTTTGAGTGTCACCTGAAACTCAAAAATTCGTCAAAAGCATGCCACTTTCATGCCATAGAATCATTGGCGTGACGTGAGATAAAATTAAGTGTAAGCAATATAAATATTGAAAATTTTTTTAAATTTAAATTTCAACTCAATCTTCGGGTAGCGCTGAACCATTCATTAGTATGTAAGCAGTTCGACGAATGCTTATACAAACCTGTATCCACTACTTGCCAGTACCTACAGAATCAATCTTCTTTATGTTCAATTTTAATTAAATATTATATATTATTAACTGAAGTACCAAAATCAAGAAGCATGATTTATTTTAATAATGTGTTCAGGATTTCATTAAAAGTATAAAAAATAATAGAAAAATTGGTTGTTCTATTGATCAAACTTATGTTAGCGTAGTGCTAAACCGTTTATTGGTACATATGTAAGCAATTTGACAAATGCTTACAAACGTGTTTCCACCACTTAGCGCATTCCCACTCGTGTTCCCACCAACACCCGCCAGTACCTACAATTCTACAAGATATAGTAGTAGGGGCAATGTTCGTTATCTCGCGTTGCAAGCAAGACGTCTATTGCTTTCTACACAAATAGAATAAATAAATGAATTATTATAGTCATATTTTTAGCCTTTTACAGTCTTGTTTTACATTTTTGAATTTATAAATATCAGCAGTAATTTTTTTATTTTTTCCAGATTTTATCTCCTCTTACAATCTGTTTTAAATTTTTGGATTCATAAATATTAGCAGCAATTTTTTTCCAGATTTTAAAAGAGTAAGCATTGCTTACATTGCTTATTACATGGAGGTCACACCACTGCATAGAATATTGATGGCGTTTCTCTGATTTAAAATTGACACAGTAATTGCAATGCCTATTAAAGTGGACGGAGCAATCATTATTCTGATTGATTAAAATTTTTATAAAGCCGGATCTTATCTGTGCTAACTTGAAAATGACGCGTCAAATGACACCAAACTGACGACATTTGTACGACGGGTATTTATTCGCGTTAAAGTATGAATTACCCTTCCTTTCGAACTTTCGAAAAGACCTAGTAAAGTATTACTTGTGTGATGTAAGTACGACTAGACGTACAAAACAAAAGTCAATTGTAACAGTCGCGAGTAAAAGTTGAAATGAAAGGTAAAAGTCCAGATAAAAAGTTACACAATACAGACGCGTATTAATGCATACTGGTATTACTATCGCAATTCGTATTTTGTAATTTTTCGCAAAGAATAATAAGCTACGTATACGGAATAAATTCACTGGTTCGTTATTCTGTATGACTGATGATAATACGATATGGCAAAATATATCTACAAGAGCTTGTGTCGCGTCGCGTCGCATCGCGCATCGGTTGTAAAATAGTCGCTAATAAAAAGTAGAATAGTTAACCGTCATAAATCAGTATGCATATCAGCGGAACTATATACCGAATACCTATATACTACTACTATACCGTATATACTGTATACATGTACTTATACGAATGCACAGTATAAATATTTGCATTCACTTTGGGAATCACCGACAAGTTTCTAATCTAGCGATGCAAGCGCCGAACGTGATGAAGACATGCGAATAGATACCACGACCATCCTAATACACTGGGGGTTTAAAATTTAATTTTGTCTCTTCGGATAATTTCATGGCAGAGGTGAAAATGCCTTCGCATAAACAAAAATCACATAGCATACTCACGTAATTCCTGTCGAAAGTAAGTTTCCTCGACTCCAAACTATACTATCGGCCGGGTTTCCTTCGGCTTGCTTCGCAACGCACGATAATCGTACTGTACTGCCAGCTTTATAATATCGTTCCGAAACAACTGGTCTACCTTTTTCGTCCAATATTCTTACTTCGGGAGCTGAAAAATGTACAAAAATATATATCTTAGATATAGGCTAGATAGCTAGGTAGGTTGGTACCTATACGTATAAGTTTATTTTCAGACGTGATTTTTCTTCCATAATCGTATTCCGAAATTGTTCTTATTTTCTAATACTTTCGTGAGTTACGCCAAGAGTAGAGTACCTACTGCGTAGAATTTTCCGTAAACTGAGCGAGCATTTTTTTTTTTTTTACCATCTTTTATTTAAGCTTACGTCAGCGCGTATCAATATTATTTTATTTAACAAAACTCGAATCGTCGAACTGCAATGATTTACACATGGAATATTTCAAATGATACGAACATTATAAACGATCGTTTTTTTTTTCACTTTATTCTTCATAAGAGATTTTACTTTTTCTTTTTCTGTTTTTTTTTTTTTTTTTTTTTTTTTTTTTTTTCCTTTTTTTTTTTAAAAGATTTTTTTTTTTTTTTTTTTTTTTTTTTTTTTTTTTTTTTTTTTTTTTTTTGCTGCAACGTAGCAGTTTGCTTTACATTTTAGAGACTTAAGTATGACACTAATGTAAGCGCATGATGTCAGTTTAATATTCCGCTTAAAAATTCTACAAGATTGTTTTGCAATAGCTTTTAAAAAGTCGTATTATAAAAATAGAATTTTTTTTTTTTTTCGTAAACTTTTACAACTTTGTAATATCTACGAACAAACGACGGTCGTCGGTGTCTATGTATAATGTAAAAAGTTAAAACTAACGAGGCAAGTTGATTCCTTGTAACGAATCGTATGACATAAAATTAATAAACGTTTTTGTCTAGTGTGAAATGCGACTTTTATAAAATCCATTATGCTGACTACGAAATGCCTTTTTACGTAGATATTATGTATATAATGGTTTACTCGTGGATAAGTAAGTATACCGTGAAGAGTATGATGCACATCGCATCGTCGGAGTAGGTATAAGTAAGTATAACATACGTATACAGACTTGCAACTTTACATACGGTAACATTCCGCAATCCAAAAAAGACAACAAAAAACAGACCAATTTTACTTTCAAATTCAAAGTATACAGTTCGAAGTTTCTATGACATTAATTTTTATACGAGAATAACAAAAAGTTGAGGCGGTATAGAAAAACTTGGGCATAACTTTATGAACACGTCTCACCAAAAAACGATAAATAATGTAAACTCGGCAAGACATTAAGAAGCTATAGGTATAGTAGGTATTGTACATGTGAATGGTGAGTCGAGCACCTAAATGTATTACCGACTCCTGTACCTACTTAGTTGTGTAGAGCTTTTGGCGATTTCAAAACGGTGCTGCGTTGCACAGTACAAGTAAATTAATCCGAGACATAATGAAATAGTTCCTCTAACGTTTTGATACGTTCCTCATTATCCATTCAGCTTCAAAGCTTAAAAATTTGTTTACACGTGTAAACCAAAAAAAGTTTAGTAAAATGTAATAATTATGTGAACTGAAAAAAAAAACATCGCAACTAATCAGTGGTAAGGGTAAGGGAGGAGGAGGTGTGTGCAATAGGCCTAAAAAATCGACACTACCAAAAAGCACATCTAGAACCTATACCAAATCTATAAACCAAATTTCAACTTCCTAGCTCAATTTGGAGAGGAGATAGGGGAGGAACAGCCATTTTTCGAAGTCAAGAACGAGATATCTCACATATCTCTACTTCTGGATATTTTATTCAACTATTAATTGGCTATCGATTGGTTTAAAACCGAATAATTTTAGCGATTTTAACCGCTCAGCATTCTCCAACTGAATTTTAACTCGAAGTCATCCTCACTCAAGAATATCAAATCCGCCGCCTATCGAAGCTTATTTCCCAAATTTGATCGCTTTTGGTCAATATAGACAGTATCAAGCTGAGCAAATCGTTTCTATTTTTGGGGAAAAAATAAATAAATAAAAATATCTGACATTCTGACATGACCAAAATTAGTCGTAATGGTCTTCTAGGATCGCAAAACGGATTTTATTGATCCCTCCCCCCTTTCAACCGCCATGATGCTTTTTTCCTGATTGGTAATAAGGATAGAAAGGTTTTAATAGGGCTAAGAAGTTGGAACCATTAAAAGGCACATCTACGAACCCTACCAGATTTTAACTTACTAGCCAATTTATAGGGCAGTTATGCGAGAAACAAAATCAAAAAGCAAAAAAGTTGATCAAAAAACAGTATCACCAGGTCTGCGAGGGGTGCAATGGGGCTGACAAATTGAAACTCCCAAAAGGCACATCTAAGGCCCTTACTGAATGTACATATGTACTAAATTTCAATTTCCTAGCTCAATATAGTGGAAAGATAGGGGAAGAACGGTCCTTTTTCAAAGTCAAATGAGGGAAAACTCCCCGTATCTCTCTTTCCAATTGACCTAGGAGGCTGATTTTTGGATATGTAATACAACTTTAGATTTTCTATTGATTGACTCAAAAAGGAAAAAGGTTTGCATTTTTGGCCTCTCGGCATTCTCTTCTCCAAATTTGGGCATTACTGAATTTCCCCTCATATACATCTAATTCACTACCAAACTGAGCCGATTGACCAAATTGGAACAATTTTGGTCAGTATCGGCCAGAGTAAATATTTTAGTCTTTGGGAGAGGAGGTGAGAATAAAAACAAAAATAAATATCCGATATGATCAAAAATGGTCTTAATGATCTTCTAGCATTCCAAAACGAATTTTGTTGAAATCTCCCCCTTCTTCCTCATTCGTCGTAGGTCGATAGACAGTAATAGCCTGGTTTTCAATGACAATATAGCATAGGAAACCAGGCTAAAAAACGGAGTGTCCTGCGATGTGTGGTAGAAACTCACAAAATGCACTCTAGGGATCATACTAAATCCACATGTTAAATTTCAACTTCTTAGCTTAACTTGTGGAGGAGAAATGCTGGGAAAAGCCTTTTTGCAAGGACCAAAAAAAAAAAAATGATTTACTCAGAGGGCTGATTTTTGGATGTTTTGCACAATTTTTAGATATTGATCGATTGACTCAAACATAAAAAATGTTTACAATATTTTAGCTACTCAACAACTTCTATCCTAAATTTGGGCATAATTAAATTTTGACAAAATGGTTATTCCCATTAAAAAATATCAAATTCGCTGCCGATCTGAGCCTACCGTCAAATTTTGACCGATTTTCGGTAATAAAAATCGCAATGCGATGCTTTTTTAGTCCGGCATCGCGAATCAAAAACGTATTTTGTTCATATTCCCTTCCCCCTCCTTCATCCGCTATAGGTTGATAGGCTTCAATAGCCTGGTTTTCATTGACAATATGCCATAGAAAATCGGCTTAAAAATGAATACATACTTATTTGATGAGGCCAAAAATGGTTTAAAGGGTCTTCTAGCTCCCCAGAACGGATCTCGTTGATACCCCTTTTCCCTCCTTCCTCTGTGGCTCCATAGTTCCTGATAGGCCTTTTTTTGTCACTTCTTTTTTGGGAGTACGCTAATTCTAGGAAGTTATAAGTTCATAATTTTTTGTACCCCCTCCTCACCCCTTCGCCACTGTGTTTTGAGGGAAAAATGGGGGAAGAAATCAAAAGTATTTGTAAAGGTTACTAAAATTTATTTAAAATTTTTTTTTCAAATTCTTTCATATTTTTTAGTTTTTATAGCAATTTTTTGAAATTTTCGAAATTTCCTTTGGGATCACTGGGTGCCCTTATGTGCCCCCGCAAAAAAGCCCTGGTTCCTAATATGCTGTTTTTTATCGATAATATGACATAGAAAATTAGAACACAGCACTGGCCTATAAATTTTACCGGAAACCTGATCTGTGCTGCTTTGGAAATCGGAAAAAGCTCAATCTTCAATTTAGTTCATGAACTAAGAAAATCACTGCTCATTCACCACTTTGAAATTACAGCTCTTGTTTTTTCGTTGCTATTTAAAGAATTTAAAGTACAGACATAATCTTCCTCCATTCAACCGCCAAGAAAGTTTTAAACGTCAGAACTTTACACATGAAATTGATTGAAAACATTTTCTCCGTGATTTTTATTTTAATTTCAATGAGTTTCGAATAATTTCAAGTTTTGTTTCATTAATTTGGATTTTTGCATTTATTTTCGAATTGTTCTGTAGCTTGGAAACAATTTTAAAGAAAAGCCCCAAAAATACCTAAACATATTTTTATGCAGACAGACATATTCCATGATAATGTGTAGCAATTCGATGATGTTTCTGGAATTGAATTAAATTAACGTTTCATCTAAGGATGAAATTAAGGTACTTTCGGGGGACAAGATGGGCTATAAAAATTCTACGCATCTTGTAAATTGATGGCAATTTTTCATACTAAAATCTCTCTTCTTTAAAGGTCCTTACAATGTACAATGTTTGGGTACATAAAAAATCAGTTCAACTGATCAGGTCTGTGCGCAGGATTGTTTCAATGGAGAGGTTATAGTTCTTTTTTTTGTCGTGCCACTATTTCAATAAACTACCTCACAACTGCATTCAAATTTTTGATCTTCGAAAATACTAAAATTTAATGATGATATTTTTAGTTAAAAATGCATTTTTTGAGATAATTGAGAAATTTTTACAACTTTTCGAACGTGATAGCCTCATTTTCCAGAAAAACATCAATTTTTCTCGGCTATGCAGGAGGAGGAAAGGAGCAACCTGTAAACGAAATTTTTAACCAAAAATACACTAAAATAGCATAATCACAACAGAGGGAAGAATTAACCATAGGTTGTGATTTACAAATTATCTAGTGGAAGTTGATCCTTATGGAATAAAAACTCACGGGTGGTAAAAAATTGTAGCCCACTTCATCTTCCCATTCATATTTTTATATTCTACGATTTTATACAAAATTGTTCCAAAATTTCAGGAATGTTGGATTATTCGTCAAGGGTTCAAGAGTCACCCTTAGGAATTTAAAAAAAATTTCCGATCATATTTTCATATTGAAATGAGCATTTCAAAGTTTCAAAGCCAAAGAGCTGTCTTTTTCATTCAATTTTTCAACTTAAAACAGCTATTTTCACTTCAGAAATTTTTTCCCATGGAATTTTTTTTTTGATCCAATGATGTTCGATATTTCCTTTTTTTATCCAAATTTATTCATTTTAATCACTTTTAAACTTTTTTTTTTTTTTTTCAAAAATACAACTGGATGGATTGTAAGGTCAAATCATCTTCAGTTTTCCTCAAATTCTCAAGAAGTGATTTTTGTCTCACATTGTGAGAACCATTGAAATATGACATCTTAAAAAAAAAAATTAAACAAAAAATCGAAAAGTTAAAATTCACGTGAGTAAAATTATCGTATAAAGTGTCAAAATAGAAGAGTGACAGCTAAATAACGTAAACAAAGAAAAAATAAGGTTGATAGGTAGGTATGTAATATATAGGTACACATTAAGCCTATATTGGAGTGAATGGAGACCGGAGAGTTTTCATAATTATAGAATCGTACGATCAAATAAATTAAATAATTACAATGTTTAATTATTTCGAGACTCAAAAGACGTGATATTACACGATGTCAGTATAAATAATAGGAACAGTGAAATCCCAAAACAAATGAACACTTGTCCGAAACTAAAACTGTTAAGCTTCGGATTATGTAACTTTTAACCAGATCAAAAGTTTAAAACATTTTGCACAGATACATTGTCAACTCTGCTTGTTGACGTGTAAGATCATAAAAGGGTAAAGATATCATTTAGTATTTTCGCATCGCTTAATACACACGCCGAATGGAATCCGCAACAGTAGACTGGTACAGTATTCGTATTTCCTTTTGGAAAATACGTTTTGAAAATTTTCCCAGTCAAAAGTGTATGTAGGTGTAGTAGGTACGGTGGCACGTATACCAGTATAACCGAAACGTTAACTTCGTATACATATGTATATAGTATGTGTAGTATAGCCCGACTCATCAATATAAATTTTTACCTCGTATATAGTACCTATACATGTTCCATTGTGCATACAACGTTCTTCCATTTTTCAAACTACATTTATACGTACGAATTTGAACTTTTACTATGCACTATAACCATCTTCAGACGCCATGTCGCAATAACTTACTCAAATAAACTTCTAAATAGTAATTCGTTCCAATGAATTAGCATTTGATTTACGACGCAGCAATTGCTCGAACCCTCTGGCAATTCGTCTTAATCGTGTGAAAAATGCAATTCATGCGGCGTTTAAAAATTAACACCGCAGAAGCTCGACCATTACAAAAATTAGATGAGAATTTTCAATTTAAATTGTACCCAAATTTTAAGCTGATCTGAATACACTGTTCATCTATACCTAGAGGCTTATGCATCGTTTATAGCATTCCATCCACATCGATCTACTTGACAGCGAGAAAAAAATTACCGTATTTTTTATTGATCTGGTATGAGTATCTGGCCATTTGATCTTATTTCATAATTTTTTTTCTGCACATTTGATGAAATTTTTCACTTTTTATCTTTTTCTTTCTCTCAAGAGGGTTATTTTTTTCATTTCTACTAATGCAAAAAATTATTCTTCGCACAAACAATTTTCATAAGTGTACAGTATACGTGGGGCTTGTATTAGAAAGAAGTCGCAGAGTTTTGAAATTTGTTAAAAACATTCGAAGTGTTACCTAACCTATTGCCATCATTTTTAAAATATCCAATCACATCAACTATTGCTATAATTTTTTAAACATCCAATTTCCCTTACTGGTTTTGTTTTTGAGAACCAACTGCAATGATTATGACCAGCATTACTTCAAAATACCATTGTTGAAACTATTGCCACCATTATTGCTTTGAGATCCGAATGCAGGACTATTAATATCCAATTACCATGGCTATTGTCTCCAATTTTCAAGTTCCAAAGTTCTGCCTCTGCAGCTATTGTCAACATTTTTTAAAGCTTCCATTGGCGGGGAAATTGCCATGGCTAATGTCAGAATTTTCAAAGATCCAATTACAATGGCTGTTGTTTACAGTTATTACTAATATTTCTTTAAGATCCAACTGCTGTGGCTGCGACAGTGGCCTAGAGCTGTGCACGATGAAAGAAAAAGCGGCGGTGGCTCAAGACAGGACACCATCGGCTGTCGGCAGCTTCAGCTGATATTATTGACGACGGCGGTTTTTTCCAATGATTTTTGGTACAAAAATACACAAAAAATGTTTTTCATCCAAAAAATCAAAAGTTTTAAAGTTTGTTAAAAATTTCTTGAATCTTATGATAAAAAAATAAGCTTTCGGACAAAACTTATGAACCAAAGAATAAACTCAAAATATGTTAAAAATATATGCAGCCATAGCGGTCAAAATTGAGAAAAAAGGCAATCGGCTGAACTAATGAAATTTTTCAGTAGCGATGGCGGCACACAGTTCTACCATGGCCACTTTTTTTTTTAAATCTAATTGCTCTGGTTACTGTCAATACTTTTTAAAACTGTAGTTGCCAGGCCAGTTGTCATTGCTAATGTCACCATGTTTTAAAGATGCAATCGCCTCAGCCATTGCCATCATTTTTAAACATCCAGCTGCTGATGCTAATGGTATCAGTATTTCAAGATCCAATTGTCTCAGCAATTACCAACATTTTTTTAATATTTAATTTGCAAGTCTGTTGCTACCATCTTTAGACAACCAGTTACCGAGGCTAATGCTAGCAATATTTCGAGATCTAATTACCTTGGATTTGGCTAATTATTTAAGATCCAATTGCCTCAGCAATTGCTAACATTTTTAGCCTGATTTTCTACGTCTTATTGTTAAAAAACCAGGCTGCTGTAGTCTATCAACCTACAACAGATGAGGGGAGGAGGGGTAATCAACAAAATTCATTTTGTGGTATTAAAAGGTTACTACGACATTTCTGGTCATGTCAAATATTCATTATCATACTCCCCCCCATAAGAAAATTATTTACTCAGCTCAATATTGACTAAAATCCATAAAATTTGGGTAATAGGGATTTTAAAATAAGGTTGTTCCTCCTGTACCTCCCCTCCAAATTGAGAAGGAAGTTGAAATTTGGTATGCGGTCCTAGATGCGCCTTCCAGGGGGTTCAACGTTATAGTCTTACTGCACCCCTCAAAACCACAAAAAAGTTGTTTTTTTTTCAGTTTTTCTTATTTTTTGAGTTTGTTCCTCGCTTATATCTCTCTTTCAAATTGCGCTAGGAAGTTGAAATTTGGTATGTAGTTTTAGCATAAGTCCTAGATGTACCTATTGCTGAATACGACTATTTAGTTTGACTGCATCACCTCACACAGAGCTGAAGTGAAGGAGAGTAGGGCTTCCTGAGTAAAAAAGCTGTGAGTGATTTGAAAAATTTTCAAGCTGATCAGAAAAATTGTAAAATTTGGCATTTGGTAAATTTTAAAGAATATTAGGGAAAATGCGTTAAAATACAAATTTCCGAGCTTTCTTTTCATGTTTTCTAAAATTTTTTCTATCGCTCCATCAGGTTACATTTTTTATTAATTTTGAAAAACAAATTTCAATAAATCTCTTCTTACTAGAAGGCAAAGATGGTTATTGAACTCGAAAAACTTGCGAAAACAGAAAACTTATGGAAGGTTTAGTTGGAAAAATTAATTCGTTTATTTGGGAAAATAAGTTTGTTTATCCCTCCTTCCCCCAAATTATTCTTTACGGTACTGGTCGTACAACTCCGAAAATGTAGTTCTTTGCTATGGTTGATTTCAATCTTATATAAAGATTCAATTGACTCGGCGATTGCCACGGTTTTTTAACATCCAATTTCTGACATTGCGACCATTTTTAAACATCAAATTTTCAAGATGCAATTTCCAAGAAAGTTTCTTCAAGAAAGTTCCGATCGTTTTCAGTGATGATTTTAAAGAATTGTCATTTCAACTCTCTGGCCAAGGTCTGCCAATATCTCTACCATAATTATATTCAGGGAGGGGGGCTAGGAGGCTCCTCTTGCATTCGATACTTCTCAATATTTTCGCCTTCGTTTTGATCAGGTTTTATTCTATCCTTCATTTCTGAAAAAAAAAAAAGGAAAATGGGCAAAAATCCTCCCACGCGATTCCCAATTAACAAGGAATACCGGAGAAACTCAGCCAAGTGCGTTTATGAGCAAAACATTCTCCATGTGTTTATTAACTGTACAACAATTTGTAAAGATAAAGAAATGGCCTATTTCGATATCTTACACAGAAAAAGACATACTACGTGAGAATGACACTTATTGACAAAACACAAACACAAGATACAAGTTAACTGCTGGAAACACAAGTTAATGAACACAAACAAGTTGTACGTGGCAGTGTCAAACGCGCTACCAGGATGGGAAACAAAACTAGAGTGAGTTCCGAACATCACTGCTGGTCCCAAAGGCACCAGCAGGAACTGTGTCTCCCACCACCACAATGCACGGCTACCAACCTAACCATAAACCATACGGCGGGAGCCAGTAGTGCCAAGTGTCAACATCACACATTCAATCTTAGAAAAACCACTACGAATCTAGATCAGTCTCCTGCAGTAATTTGCCACAGTCTGTGAGGTACTAAAAACATAGCTCTTTCTATTTTATTTTTATTTTTTGCGAATAAAATTTGAGACGATGAAATTCCTACAAAGACCTTTTTTTTTTTTTAATAAATTGAACATTGCTTTTCTAAATTCACGTAAAATAACAACGGCTAAAGAAATTTGATAATTCTTGCTAGCACTGGTGGAAAAATTCGATATCACTTTGATTACTATGTATTGTATTGTACTACTCACTGGATTATAGTGATTTTTCACAGAAAATTAGAAACTGTGACCGATATTTCCTATAATAATAACCTCTCGGAAGAATTTCATAAATAACTTTTAATATCTTTTTCATTTGGATGGAAAAGTACAAAAGTACAAAAGTACAATTTCAGACTGTTATAAAAAAAAAAAAAATACAGTTATTATGTTATACATTTTTTCTATCCAATTTTCAAGCTTTTTTATATTCGATAAAATTTGAACAAAAAATATAGTCGAAAAAATTTACTATACTTTTTAGTCTTTTCATTTTCAAAAGGTGGATATTGAAGCAGTTTTACTGCATAACTTATTTTTGTTTGCCATTAAAAGTTATATACTAGAATCTACATTGAAAATTTTATGAGACTGGAATTTTCACAGTCGCCGCATTCGAGAATTTGAATGGAAGCACGATCTTCTTAGGTTTGAAAATTTTTCGTTAGGTATTCGTGCTCGAACTGATATTGAAATTTTAAATATGCTACACGTTATGTTTGCACCATACGCCATGTATATTAATTTCGATTAATTTCATTTCAAGCGTGTCTTCTTCATAGAGGAAAAAAAAATCATACACGTGGATTGCGTTAGGGAATAACAAAACTAAACGAACGCATTAATTCAAAACCAACCTAACAAATCCATAAATTAAGATATTAAATTTTCGCAAATTTAAAATTTTCGTAACGCCCATTCGTCTCGAAAAAACAACGTAATTTTTTGAAGGCGAAAAAAAAATACCAGTCGCTAAAAAATTTGCACTTGTATCTTAGATAGAATTTATTACCACCGAATGTTTTCATAATTCAAAATTATTAGCAGACAAAATTTTTTCGCCGAATATTAACGTCTTTTTACTGTGTACGCACAGATACAGATGATACATAAAATTAAAATATCCGTAAATTTATATTATATTTACGCGTACATTGGAATAATCGTAACAATACCTACTGGGGGGAAAAAAAATGCCAAATCTTTGCAACGGAACGTCGAGCGTCGCGCTGCGAGTTTAACTCGGTGAAATGTAATTTTTTCGAAAATTTTATCAAACAATGGTGTAAGAATTGAACACAGTTTCGAAATTTTTTGAAAAATAAGCGTTGTATGTATTCGTGTTTTTTTTTCTTTTTTTTTTTTTTTTTTTTTTTTTGATAAA
>FIZR01028285.1:0-20203 GCA_900060175.1 Ferrisia virgata | reverse complement strand
CCCGTGTATGATTTTTACTCCCCTCCAGTAGGGAATGGGGGGGGGGGGCTTGGGCAGTGAAATTAACCTTTTTATTATATCCCCATCTGAAGGCATTATATCGAAAATCCGGGCTGGAGCCAAAATCCCCCCTTACCCGGCTATAACCTCTTGGTCAATTCTTAAATTTGACTCTACTGAAGCCTCCGAATGAATCCCAAAATTGAAAATTCAAATGTTTAAATGAGATTCTAATTCGGTAAATCAGAATAGATGTTTTTTGGCACCTTGAAAACGAATTTTTGGTTAGTTGTGGCTAGTCAGTTTGTAATATAATATGATACAAAAATCCATTTGTTAAGCCGATAATTCGGACGACATATTTTAAAGTGTTTAAAATAATGAAAATACTTACACTTTTTAGCAAGCCAAGAAAAAGTTAAGCATCGATAGTGTTCGAAATATTATTGAAATTTCAAAAAGTAAAATTCACAACATTCTCCGAGTATTTGGTTATAAGGATTTTTAGGGTTTTGAGGATTTCTGGTGTGATTTTTAATCAATTATCTTCATTTTTCATCCACCTTTGTTAAAGTATAATTATATTAAATAAAAGCGTGAATTTTTGGATTTTGGGTATTTTTATCGGGCAAATAGTATTAATAGGGGTAGTTCGAGCTGCTGAACACGAATCTGCTGCTATTCGCTAGTTTTTTCCCATAACAATTTCGTAAATAAAGAAGATAGCATTTTCAATTTGCAACTTTATGCTTTACTTACTTGCCACAAAAAAGAAACAAATTGAAATGAAAACCGAGCATGTGGTGTACAATAGGTATTTTTGGATGTAATTATTACGAGAAAAAATTGACCAAAAACGACTATTTTATAAATGAAAAATGTGGTGGAAAAATAGTTTTTCCAGTTTTCCTAAATCTTCCTCCATTTTTAAAGTTATGAAAAAATATCAGTTTGTATACATAGGAACTGAATCATGATATAGAATTTTTTCCGACTAGATTGAAAGTTTTGAAACACGCATTTCGTATGGAAAAAATTTTCAACAATTTTTTTCAAACCACCCATAAATACCCTAGGTATAATCTACTACCTACACAAGTTTGAAAAAAAATCGATTGAGTGTTTAAAAGGGGTCGGAAGTTGGTGTCGGAAGTTAAGTCCCTTCATTAAGAGATTAATTTTTTGCATAACTGTGGAGGAATCTGAAATGACATAGATGTTTTCTGAGATGTTTAAGGTTTGTCTTTTTTGTTCCGAGTTAGGGCAAAGGAACAGGAAGTACTGGGTGGTAATGGGCTCGGAGTTGCAAAATTCACACATAGGTTTGGGAGCTCGTAGATATAGATGGCTATGGGTTATTTTTGTGAGACCGATTCTAAGATGTGTAATGATAATTTCATCGAGAAATGAAAGTTTTTTCCACGGTAGGACAGATTTTTTTTATGAACGAAAAGTTTGCTTTCGATTTTGGAGCCCCATTGATTTTGCCAGCTGGCAAGCTGAGTCTGGTGAAGAGTATTTTTGATATCACTTGGGTTCGGGAAATTCAGTATGGTGGAAATCTCTGCTGATTTTGCCAATTTGCCTACTTTTTCGTTTCCTTCAATGCCTACACGACTAGGAATTTTCCGTAAATTTTATTGCTTTGCGTGAAAATTGAATATTGAAAAAAATTTCGTGTATATTTTGGATTAAATGAACTATTTGAGAAATCTATTATTAGCTTTGATTATTTATTTATTTTTTTTATCATTTTCGAACATCAATTTTTCTAATTTTTGTCCAACAAAAACTTGCTAGTGGACCAGTGTGCCTGTCCGTTAAAAATTTTCACCAATATTTGAAAAACAAACGATACAAACATACAATTGAAAGTCACAAACCGTCCAACATTTCAACAGCAATTAAATTTCCAACGAACGGGACGCGACGTTCGAACAAGCGAAAAATTTTGTTCCCAGAATTAAGCGTTTTGTTTGGCCATATTAAGCATAAAGTTTCAACACATATACGAACGAGTAATTGAGTAAATTTATACACAATTAGCGCGAATACTGAACTAAAAATGTTACATGAAACAGCCTTTAAAATCCGATAAATGTGCAACGCGGTTATGTTTATGTAATTAAGTAATAAATATGGTAAAATTTCACATTTTTAACAACCTTTTACCTATGCAAGGTCGTCGGTGAAAATTTTTTAAATGGTTCTCATTCATAGTAACAATGTTTACAAGTCCACAGACACGTTTTCATTTTACTTACTTACGTGTACGCGTAGTTTTTTCTTTTTCATTTTATATTATGTTTTCTATAAAAATGAACACTTATAAACATGCGAAGTTGGGTAAAAAAAAAAAAAAAAAAAAAAAAAAAAAAAAAAAAAAAAAAAACGGTAAGGAAGGGGCTACTATGTATTTGATTTTCCATCGTGTATTGAAAGAGTTAAAGAAGAAAAGAGGGTGAATGAAACATCGAAATTCATGACAATCCTTGACATTTACTTTTATACAAGAATAGTGTGCATGTATGTGTGTAAGTGTGTGTATACGAGTATAAGAGAGTTTATACGAAAATCACGATTGTAAGTACCTAGATTTATAGAATAGGTAAGTATAGCTACTGACGTGAAAAAAATACATTCATTTTATTACCGCATTGAGCAACATTTTGGTCGCTATTTTTAATCAATTTCGTTGTACAGCAGTGACGCAAATTAACGCGCAACTTTTTATATTGAAATATATTTTAACCTAATTTATCAGTCGAGTATATTAATACACTTTCAGCGGCGATTATATTAACCCAATTTAACTCGTCAAATTTCCGTCCAACGGAAAATATAATTTACCGTTTATAAATTTTTTTTTCTCTCTCTCTCTATCTCTTTTAACATTGCGACGACGACGTGAAACGTTGCGCCGATGATGGTTTAATACGCGCCAAAAAACCGATTAATAATTATAAAAATAAGGATACCTTTATCGGAGTTAATTGTGCGGAGAACGAAGAAGCCACCCACACGATATTTAATCTCGGTCACTAAATCAAAGCGGACATTTTGCCCGTTATCTCTTTGGCTGTAGCTAACAAATTAAAGAAAAAGGCAAAATCTTCGAAGCGTTTTACGTAGGTGATTTTTTTTTCTTTTCTTTGTTTTTTTTTTTTAGTACAAAAATTTAATCAATTTAAAGCCATATTGCAGCACATAACGAACACACCTTACAAGCTGTTAAAATAATTAACCGCAAAGAAGGGGAGTGGTCGACCCATTTCTTCGAATACGATACCGGCCCGAGGAATAATGGTCGTCGTAATGTACGTTTTCGTGCCTTTTTTAGAACAATTTGCGATAATTTCTGCTTTTTATATCATAAAAAATAGTTGTCTTAACAGTATTATTTAAAAGTAAAAGACCTGTGCTAGGCTTTTTAACGCGATAAACACGACAAAGGATTTGCTTTTGTGTAGGTACTACGAAGTCTTCTAACAAGGTATACCTGAATTAGTAAGCATACAAAGTGAGTAAATTTTGCCGGAGCAATGGTAGAGAGTTTCGTAAACATTTTGTGACGCTGACGTAAGAGAAAGTAAGAAAATTAAAGCAATACGAGATGACAACCTAATTAAATGTCATAGAAAGTTTTACGCTAGAAATCTAACGTATAATTTGAATTTTAACTAGCTACCTACGTAATACCTACCTACCTACCTACCTACCTACCTACTTATACCTACCTGTAGTCAAGTTTAAGAAACAATGACGTTGTTGCATTTCTACACGACCGACCGTACATACCGCCCTCACTTTTTTAATATTTCTTCTATTCGTATAAGCTTTCAGATCAACTAGTAATATTTCAGATTAAAATTCAAAAGTTGTTCTTCAAAATTACGCAAATCTAATTTTCGCCAATTTTACATCTATGTATACATGGAAGATATATTAAAACACCCACATGCAACGTCTTCTTCCTGTTTTATCTAAAAAGATTGAATTTCAAAAGCAACGCAACGCTGTACAGCGTCGTATATACCCTACATAGTTTTAATAAAGGTGTAAAATGAAAATAAAAACCCCAGATACACGTGTTCGTGGATTATTGTTTACATACGTACAAAATATAGGCAACTTTTACTGCACGTATGTTCGGAAGATTATCTCTTGTTGTTGACTAGTCGAATTACACGTAGGTATACCAATACTCGTGGTTACCAAAATAAACAGGAAGATTTCGCTGCCACCCCCTCCCCCCATTCCCTACTGGAGGGGAGTGAAAACCATACACGGGAATAGAGCACCGTTAGAGCAGTTAAGAGCATTTATTCTCGACGTTAGGGCAGTGTTTTCCTTCCACCGTTTTTTTAAAAAGCCTGGGGGGAGGGAGAGTGTAGAAACGACAGCCACACCCAATTGAGGTACGAGGCTGAAAACCATACAAGACGATAGAGTATCATTACTGCAGTTGAGAACATAGAAAAGTGAATTTCGATTGAAATTGATCAAAAGTTTCGCGTTACAGAGCAGCAAGCTGAAAAATTAATTTTTAAATGTAAAAATCGAAAAAATTATAGCTGAGTAAAGGATGATTTTGGCCCCAGCCCCGATTTTTGATCCAATTCCCCAGATGGTATACCTTGATGCAAAAGAATTCTGGAATAATGTTTACCCCCCCCCCCTCCTCTTTCGAAGCTACGGTTATTACATTGCATTATTTTCATTAATTTTCAAATTCAACACAAGCGAATGAAATTTTCTGCTCTTTTGCACAAAGTTACCTTTCATAAAGGTACATTTAAGATGATTTTTTCATCAATTTTGGTATACTCATTCTGATAGTTTTGACTAGTTAGAATTTCAACTGTAAAAAAAAACCTGATAACTAAGTTTGACTAAATTTCAAAAATATCCCAAAAAATTTCTTTTTAATGTAGATTTACCTGATGTATTCAGTTTTGGCGAACTGGGGTGCGCAAGGGTCGAAAATCTCAAAAAACCGAACAGAAATGTTTAATTTTATCAGATTTTTCGAATTATGAGTGTATTGTACTGGGAATTGAAAATGACCAAATGAAGAAACTAGCGTCCGATTCGTGTTTAGCGAGTCAAAATACCCTAATAAACATCATTTTTGCAATAGGTTTACTTAAAATCTCGAAATTCATTTTTTTTGACATGAAAAAATTGGAAAAATCAGTGAAAAAAGTGAGAAAAAATAGAATTTTGAGATATTATGTAAAACAATAGCGAAAATGATATTTATCGGTGTATTTTAACCCGCTAAACACGAATCCAGGTAGACCAAACAGCACTCATTATGGCCACTACTTGCCCAAAAATGGGAATGAATAGGGTGTGTACAATTAAATATATTTAAAATTCGAGAAGTCGCGCAATTATATCTCGATCGATGTTCGAACTGTACGATTCGCCAGCCGATCGAAGTTGTTTACCGTGTTGTTGGCGTACCTCGCCGCAGTCCCGCGGTATCGAACAGCGTTATCGGACTAAACACGTTTTCCGCGGATAACTACCTTTCTGGCGTAGTACTCGTGGCTTGTAAACGTTGCATCGGGCTAGACGGTTCTCCGTACTTTGTAGCGAACGAGGGTGTGTCGCGACCAAATATTTCTCGAACGGTCGTCGATCGGTCTCATTCGAAGGCTCAACGGTACCAAATACAATACCGAATTTTCAATTTCAAGGCAATAAAGTGATTTTTTTTTAACATGAAGTGACCTATCACCGATACATAGGCATTGAAGCATTGATGATAATTGTTGCCAACAACTAAATACAGTATTGTTATTCTGGCAGATTTTTGTCAAATTTGTGTGTGGTTTTATGTGGAAAGACACGGTCCACAGAAGAAAATAACGCCCGATTGGTATTTAGCGTGTCAAACAAAATGCATCGATAAATATCATTTTCGTTATTGTTTTACGTGAAGTCTCAAAATTCATTTTTTTCTCACTTTTTTCACTGATTTTTCAATTTTTTCATGTCAAAAATAAATAAATTCCGAGATTTTAAGTAAAACTATTGCAAAAATGGTGTTTATTAGGGTATTTTGTCTCGCTAAATATGAATCGGACGTTGGTTTCTTCATTTGTTCTTTTTTAATTACCAGTATAAAGCGTTCAAAATTTGATTCGTTATCAGGTTTTTTTTACAGTTGACAATTTTAAGTAGTCAAAAGCACGAGAATGAGTGCATCATAATTGATGAAAAAATCATCTTAAATGCACCTTTATGAGATGCAACTTTGTGCAGAAGAGCAGAAAATTTCAGTCGTTTCTGTTGAATTTAAAAATTATTGAAAATAATGAAATGTAATAGCCATAACTCCAAAAGGGGCGGGATGGGGATCCATTATGTAAAAAAAATAGCGAAAGGGATATTTGTCGGTGTATTTTGACTCGCTAAACACGATTTCGGCGTTATTTTCATTTTTGGGCCATTTACTTATTTCCACATGAAACGACCAAAATTTGAAAAATCTGCTAAAATAGCAATTCTGTACCTGGTTGATCACATACATTATCATCAATACTTCAATGCGTATATCTCAGCGATATGTCACTTCATATCAAAAAAAAAATCACTTTATTCCTTTGAAGCTGAAAATGAAACAAAGATGAAACTGCTAAAACATCATTATGCAGTAGGCCAATGTAACAGTAGCTTAGTAAGTGATTGGGTTGGGTACTGGGTAAAGTTACACGGAAAGTAGCTTGAATATTCAATTTTTTCTTTGGTGATGCATTATATTAAAAAAAATTTTTTCAATAAAAAAATGTTAATGACTAAAAAATGCATAAAATTGATTATTTGTTCTACATAACCACTTGAATACCGAATTTTCAATTTCAAGGAAATAGTGATTTTTTTTTTGACATAAAGTCACCTCTCACCGAGATATACTTCACCAAAAATGAATACGTTAGGTAAATCTATGTTAAAACGCATGTTTTTGGGATATTTAAAAAATTTGATGAAATTTTGCTATCACGTTTTTTAGACATTACAATCGTTTTGTCTGATAAGAGCTGTAACATATCCAATAATGGACTATCTGCGTCGATTCCAGCCCAAGAAACTAGTCCATTTGAACCATTTTACGAATATTTTGATGATTGCTCATCTGTACAAGTTGTACTAATTCATCTAGAGGTTTTAAACTTGGAAGGTAGCTGACAGCAGTGCCCAAGATGTGCCATTTGGGAGTCTTGACTCGCCACTACTAACCCATCCCATTTAATGTCCAAAATAACCATTTTTTCAACGTTTTCGATCAATTGCTCACCTGTACGCTGGTCGCCCTAATTGAGCTAGCACCTTGACCATTTCTGCCCAAATGGCCCTCTTTTATATCCCCGGAAAGGGGAATTTTTTTCGATCTTTTCAGAATTTAACGATAAATATGGGTAATTGTAATACATTTCCATGGAAATCTTTTTTCACCATAGATTTTTACGAGATGATGACGAAGAGATTAAAGGTGGGCTATCTATTTAAAAGTATACCTATGCTTCTTTCCAAATTGATGTCATTTCTTAGATTTCAATATTCCAGGAGTTTCATTTCTTCTTGATGGTCTCGTATTTGCATACGAAAGAAGTGTGAAAAGAGAGTGAAAGAAATTCGTTCTTTGCTTTTGAAATCTCTCCTGAGGCGAAATCAATTAAGTTACAAAAAAAAACCTTTTTTTGCAGATACTTCCATTTTAAACTAGTGGTAACAGTTAGCCTTTTATCTCCTCCCCCCTCACTTTTCGTCTAACTTCGAAATAGTGAGCTCAAATCTTTTAGTATGCTTTCTCCACTCAAAGTATATGTTATTAATAAAAAATGGTCCAAACCTTAGCTGCATATTAAAGCCTGATTTTCAATGTCATATCGTCAATGAAAACTAGGCTATTACGGTTTATGGACTTATCTGTTTTACGGTCTTAGAAGACCGTTACGACCATTTTTGGCAATGTCAGATACTTTCTTTTGTTTTTATTTTTTTCCCAATGTAAAAAAAATTTTGCTCACCTCGACACAGACTAAAATCGATTAAATTTTGAAAATATGCTTAGATTGGCGGTAGATTTGATATTTTGGAATGGGGTTGACTTCGGATCAAAATTCAGTTATGGCCAAATTTTGGGGAAGGGGGTACTCAAGCACTGAAGTCGCAAAAATTATTCCTTATTGAGCCAATCGATAGATAATCCGAAACTGTATCACAAATCAAAAAATCAGCCTCTTAGGTCAATTAGGAGAGGAGATGTGAGGGGTTTTCCCTTTTTTTACTTTGAAAAGGGCTGTTTCTCCCTTATCTCCTCTTCAAATTGAGCTAAAAAGTTGAAATTTGGTATGCAGACCACTGTATTTCCTCAAAGTCCCAAAAATTCAATTTTTTGGTCGGTTTTGCTTATCTTTTGAGTTTGTTTTTTTCTATAACTCCCTTCCAAATTGAGCTAGGAAGTTGGAATTTGGTATGTAGATTTGGTATTGTTCTAGATGTGCCTTTTATGATTTATATACAACAAATGGTAAACCAAAAACCTCTGTTTCCTTTTATAAAACTTCACAAATGAGTTCATGGTTCCCTCAAAAAAATAATCAAAAAATCCCAGTCGCACAATATGTCCTCTTGCATTAATCCTCGAGTGATTTTCGCATATTATAGAAAGATCAAAAACGGGACTTACGAACTTGGAACTTATTGTACCACATTTAATCATCATTAATGCTTTCAAAGCAAATAAAACTAACCAAATATGGAACCAAGTACTTACGAAATTTCTTGCCGTAACATCGCATCCAAGATCAATGAGACGATCAATCAACGAAGACCTATTTTCCTTCACAGCGTACATAAGAGGGGTCATTCCAGTAGCCTATAAAAATGCGAAATATGCAACCAACAAATTAATCCTTATTAACACTTCCGCAACTCAGCCACACACTACACGAAAAATTCCATTTACCACGTCTGAAACTCCAGCCAAAGGCGTTGAACCGGCATCATCGCCTCCGGACGCAATAACCTTTTCAAGATTTTTGATGGCTTGTTCAGCCGGAGGCCATTCACCTTTCTGGCACAGCTGAAGAATCCTTTGGGCAGCATCTCGATTCGAAGATCCAGCGCTGCTAGGCTTCGAACTAACACCGGGTAGTTGATCTCCTGCAATACAATTCTTACATATAGGCAACCAGCACACCAGCCAAACCGACTTCGACGATTCAGCACCTTTGATCGAGTCACGTTTCTCTCCGGAATAATTTTCATCTTTAGTCGCTCCGCTCCCAGTGGACGATTTATCTTCCGTAGTTTGTTTAGCGTTAGATGATTTTTTAGCTCCTCCTCCTGCTCCAGTCGACATCTTCTTCATTTATATTATCGTCGCCGATTTTTTCCTCGATTACATGATACTTATATAGGTGTGTGGTTGTCGTTGGGGAGGGTATACGACTTATGTGCGCGTGTGTACTTTTATCTTTTATTCGAATTACGATTCTTCATATCTGTAAAAATCATCCTCGGGTAATAGCTTCGAGGTCCAAGGATAGGTATAGGTACCTCTCTACCTACGTATATTTTAAATAATCGTAAATTTCAATTCCATCTAGTGCGAGAACCAGAAAGTACATAAAATGATTAAAAAGTTTGCGAATTTCAAACTTTCGCCATTAAATCAATTCGTTGGTTAAAAGTTTGTTTCATGATCTTGGCACATATTTTAAATAGGTAATAATATCTCAATTAGAAACCAACAACTTTTCGCCGTAGATCGTTTAAATGTAGAAATTTATTCCGGTATTACGAGTCAATATCCTTTCAGTACTGTGTACATTCTTCTACAGACTTTTATCAGTGACGATTGTGCTTTATTCGGCTACAGCAAGCTTTCAAAGGTATTACTGCTTCAAAAAAGTGTGCACATTTGCGAGTCTCTAGATCATCTAAGGAAGCTTTATGAATTCTTAAGATACTCCGAGTTGAAAGTATTATCCCTTTGATAAGATATTCGAGTGACTTAATCTACTAACAACGAGCTACAGTTCGGACCAATCCGGCAAACTACAAATATGTATCTACTGTGCTTCGGGATCGAAAAGAAAACCTAAACAAGCTGTGCTTCGACGATTCCAAAAGTATAAGAAAAAAAATAATAATAACAATAACCCATACCAAAGCCGGCAAGGCAACTTGTTTCAACCGAGCTGAATATCGGTCGAAAATTTCAAACAATAAACAATAAGGTAAACCAACAGCAACGTAACAGGCATTTGTATAAGTACAAATACTTTATATGGGGGTACACAGTGGGAAAATATTAGATACATATAAACAGCGCCATTTAAAAACGTGAATAGAAAAAAATGTTTTATGCATAAACCAATTTAAAAAACAAAACACAACGCCATTAACATCCGAATAAAAATGTAGAATCTTTTTCAAGGGTTGATTCGTAACTGGCACATTGATTCTTCATCCCCATAACAAAAATAAGGGGTAACTTTCGGAATTTGCATGTTCAAAAAAATATAGAACAACGGCCAATAGAAATTTTAACTAGTCCGAGAAAAGGTTGCATGCTTAGAGATATATTACTTCAGATATAGCAGTCCCTACAGAAGGGAACTTTCTTGTCCTTCGTGTTACCACCTCTTCTTCACCTTCGGGGCGAAATGGCTTCTCCCCCTTAATTCTATTTTCACGTGCCGGTTTCGCTTTTCTTGCATGCTATACGATTTTACCAAGATTAATACACGGTCTTGTGAAATCGTTTTTCCCCCATAATTTGTCTCTCTCTGCGTATTCGTATATACGTAGCCACGTAGGTAGTACCTTACAGGTACATATAACCTACGAGAAGCTACCTAGGTACATTACGTTGAAAATTTCAAATTATCGTAATCGATGATATACCTCGCGTACATACCAACGCCACTGTTTACTTTTTTTCTTTCCACGTAGGTATATCTTTCTTTCGCGCTTTATTTTCGTTCATCGGCAACAACGCGCAGTGGTCCAGAAAATCATTCTAGAAGCACGAAATTCCGAAAAATCAGAATGTCGCCAAAAAAAAAACACGATAATACTGAAAAAATATTCTTAGATGACTGTAGGGCAGAGTGACAGGCTTATAGATTATCTCCAAAGTACCGATATTAAAGGTTAACAAGAATGATGCACGGTCATTTCTCTCCATTCGTGTTTAGAAATGCACTAGCTGTATCACAAAAAAGTAGTAATTTGTCTTCATTGTTTTCCATCGTACAATACAGTTTTTCATTGTCGATTTAGAGCTTGTTGTTTTAGACTTCAAAAGTAGGTATTGAAAACAGTATCTTCTTCGGTAGAGCAGAACCTTTTTGTAGGGGCCGGTAGGAGTTTGGAATTAGGCTTTTTATTCCCCCAATATCGCTTTTTTAGATCATTTAAAATGCCAACTGCCCAAACAAGCCTATAAGTTATTCATCAAGAAGAGACTGAACATTATAAGGCATTTTTGAAGAATAATTTCCACATACGCAAACATATGCATGCTTGAAAATGGACTAGTAGTGATCTTTTTCGATCACATGACTACTTTAATCCACTAAAGTACCAAATGAAGAGATTATTATGAAAAAAAATTTTTGTCTCCTTAAACTAAGTCTGTTACGTAGAAAAATCAATTTTTGAACGGAAATGTGATCCCAAAATTTTTTTGAATATTTCTTTTTCATTCTGCACGCTACATGGAACAGTTTTATTGAAAAAAATTTTGTACCCCTAAACCGGGTTTCTTTAACGTAGAAAAGCGAATCATTTTTAGCCTGATTTTCGTGACGTATTACAATCATAAGAATTGAAAAAAAGCACCACTTTGCGATGCTTTTTTCCTAATCAGTATTGCCGGTAGGAAGGGTTCAATAGGGCTTAAAAGTCGAAACCCCCAAAAGACCACATCCAGGGTTTCTACGAACGCGACATACCTAATTTAAACTTCCTAGTCCAATTTGGAGGGGAGTAATGCGAGGGACGAAGTCTAAAAATTAGAAAAATCTACCAAAAAACTATATATTCAGGGCTGTGAGGGAGGTGCAACAAGAGCTAGAAATTCGGAACCTCCACAAGGCACTTCTAGAGTCGCAACTAAATGTATATACCAAATTTCAACTTCCTAGCTCAATTTGACAAGGAGGAAGGGAAGGAAGAGCTCTTTTTCAAGGTCGAAAAGGTGTTAAACACCCATCCAAATTGATTTAGGAGTTTGATTTTTGGATATGTCATACAAATTTGGATTCTCTACCGATTGACTTAAATAGGAATAATTTATGCATTTTTGGTCCCTCAGCACTCCCTCCCCCAAAATAGGGTAAAACTGAATTTCGACCCAGGGTCATCCCGACTCATATATATCTAATCCCTCGCCAAACTGAGCCGATCGACCACTGGAGCGATTTTAGTCAGTATCGAGCGGAGTAAATAATTTTAATGTTTGAGGGAAAAAATAAAAAAAAAATAATTAAAAGTAAATACTGACATGGCTAAAAATCATCTTAATGGTTTTCTAGGACTCCAAAACAGATTATATTGATATCCCCCCTCTCCCTCATCTGCCATTGGGCGATCGACTGTAATAGTCTGGTTTTCATTGGCAATAAGACTTGGAAAATCAGGCTAAAACCGATGGAGGGAGGGGCGGTTGGGTTCAGCAATTTGTTGAATATTTTCTTCTTATTCTGCATGATACATAGAGCCATTTCATTGAAAAAAAAATCTGTTTCCTCAAACTAAGTGTCTTGATGTAAAAAAATCAACCAAGGAGGAGAGGAGTACAATTTTTTTTGAATATTTCCCCTTTATTCTACATGCCAAATAGAACCATTTTAATGAAAAAATTGATTTGTCCTTCTAGAATCACTTTCTGCACCACTGCGCATCGTCATGTTGTAAACTATATAGAGTGTTTCGCTTCGAAAGTACTTCCTTCACACCACAGGTAGAACAATTCATGTTACACGAGTGTATAATGTTTTGCCTCCTCTAATGATTACAGGAGCAAACATACACGAATATGAAATTTATTTCCTGAAAATTTGAGATCATTTTAAAAAATTTATAAATGTTTATTCAAAAATACTAGAGAGGTGTGGTTTGCGCCACAGTGTATGAAACGTATGATTGTTTCAGGGTAGAAGTAAGGGATTGAAAGTGATTAGACAATACATACCGAGTCTATGCATGTGTGTTTGCCTATCCTCTCATCTACGGGGGCTGAGCTACTTTAATTCAAACAATTTTTTTTCCAATTTCGTATAAGTTTTTCCAAGCAAGTGTAGCTTCAGAACCAAAGTAGGTAGTGATTTGAAATTTATTCGGAGAAAAAGAAAATTTTACCTGAATTGCTATGGTGTGGTTACTTTTTATAATAGCGGTGCAGGGAAGCAAGCAGTTGATAAAATAATGCGAGAAACATGCATTAAAAAATAAAATTCTCATCATTTCTGTTAAATTATTCAAAAATTTGTTCACATGACACATCAAATAAATTGATGTTATTGGAAGAAAAAAGTTTACTCTTTTCAATGGCGTAAACTTCATCTTTTTATTTCATTCAGATGAAAAATTATGAGCATTTAAATTTTCAATTATAATAAGAAATTGAATTTTTTTCGAAATTTATTCCTTTTTTTTTATAATTTAAATGCTCATATTTTTTCATCTAAGCAATACAGAGAGATGAGGTTTACAGCATTGAAAACGGAAAATTTTTTTCTTTCAAGAACATTAATTTAATTAATGTGTCATGAGAACAAATTTTTGAATAATTCAACAAAAATCATGAAAATTGAAGGTGTTAGTGCATGTTTTTCTTATTATTTCATCAACTGCTTGCTTCCCTGCACCGCTATTACAAAAAATAACCACCCCGTGGCAATCTAGATAAAATTCTCTTTTTCTCGAATAAATTCCAAATCTCTGCCTATTTTGATTCTCGAGCTGCACTCGTTTGAAAAACTTATATAAAATCAAGAAAAATTTTTTTCTGAATCAGAACAGATCAGCACTACATCTCAGAAGCTAGGCAAACATGCGTACATAGACTTAGTATGGGTTGCTTAATCACTGGCTGAAATCATTCACTTCTACACTGAAATACCCTGTACATAGCGTAGTATTTCCAGGAAAAAAACTGAAAGCAAACGTGGGGTAGTTCATGGATGTTTTGAACAATGTAAGAAGAAACACTGCAATCTTGCAAAAAAACATTCAAATTAATTTAAACTTCCTAGCTCAATTTGAAGAGGAATTATGCGAGAAACAAACTCCAAAAATAAAATAAAAACCTACTTTATTAGAGCTATGAGAGGTTGCGATAAGGCTAAAAAGTCGAAACCCCAAAAGGCACATCTAGAATCTATACTGAATTTACATACCAAATTTCAACTTCCTACCTTAATTTGGAAGGGAGTTCTGCGAGGAACAAACTCAAAACATAAGGAAAGACGCTAAAAAACCACATTTTGGACTTATAAAGGCTAGCAAAGAGTATGAGAATTTGAAATCCGAGAGAAACATTTATGGCCTCTACCTAGTCCACATACCAAATTATAACTTTCTAGTTCAATTTGGATGAGAGAGATAGGACAGGAATAACTTTTTTCGAGGTCGAAAAGGTTTTTGAAAATGAACTTATATTTAAAAAAAAGTTCAGATCGTTATATCTTTGCTACCTGCAATGATTAGGATAGGAAAAACACCATACGCAGGTCTAATTAGTTGTTTTACCAATGGTATGAAGGAAGTACTATTGAAGCGAAACACCCTGCACATATCTTGACGATGAAAAAATCTCAGATGCGCGTATCTTTGCTCCTGCAATGATCAGGATAGATAAAATATTATACATACGTTTAACTTGAGTTGCTCTACTCGTGGTATGAAGGAAGTACTATCAAAGCGAAACACCCTGTATACCACGTGTTTATCCATCTATGCATATCTATGTACCTACGCGAAAGATTCAATTTAACACCTACATCTTCCGCTTTCGATACATATTCGCGAAGCTTTTTCACTCGTTTAGTGAATTTTTTTTCCTATCAATGACCTAGATTTATTTACGAACATACGAGGTTAGGTATGTATCGACAACGCATAATATTCGACAATACCTAGCTACTACCTCCACCTACAATGTCAACCCAATACGCAATACTCTCGAGAATCACAATCATTCATTCGTATAAAATCAACGAGTAAAAAAAAAACACTGCTGGGTACTCGTATACGAAGGTACGTGCATATCAACTTTTATGCGAGTACACGGTAGCGATGTGATGGTAAAAACTCCACTTTATAAAATTATTTTCTTCCGTTTTTTCTAGGTCTCATTTTTTATTAAAATTAGCTCAGATTTTTCTTAAAAATAATAATAATGAAAAATCGTACCGTAACCCAACCGAAATACGCGTATTATTACGAACGAGCTCGCAACAAGGTCTAGACCACATTATTCAGGCCTACAACGTGGAACATATCGTAGGCGCCAATGTCGAGAAGATGGCAACTTTCAAAAATCACTCAAGAAGTTATAATTTATCGTAAAATTATGAACGCGACGTGGCGCGGCGTTTTTCCAAGAATTACGCCTACGAAATATTATACTATAAAATATATACGTACGCAGCCACCTTTTCATAGCGACTTATGATTGTACATGACAAATTGCTCATCCGAAAACTTTTCTAGTGGAAAATCTACGATTTTTTTCACCCTAATAGTCTGTAAAGTGATGTATCGGGTGTCTTAAGATGTATCAAAATTATAGGATAATACGTAGGTAGGTAACCTAGGTATATAGGTAAATCGAATGGTTACAATTTATAAAGTAGGTGGAGCGAGGAGGTGGAATGAATGAATGCTTATTTGGGACCGAATGGGCTTACCTCGTATATACTACCTCTATTGACTAAAAACCTATTGTTCGTTGGATTTCATTTCGAAAAAAAAAACTAAAAAAAATTTTATAGGAAGGTTTCAATGGGGTTGAAAAGTCCAGACTTCCAAAAGGTAAATCTAGGATCTCCACAGAATGTGCATACCTAATTTCAAATTCCTAGCTCAGTTTGGAGCGGAGTTATGCGAAGAACAAACTCAAAAAATAGGAAAAATCGACCAAAAAGTCACATTTTTGGGGCTGTGAGGGGGTGTAATGGGGCTCAAAAGTCGACATCCCCAAAAGGCACATCTACGGTCCCTAATAAATGTACATACCAAATTTCAATTTCCTAGTTTGATTCAGAGAGAAGATAGGGGAAGACCAACCCTTTTTCATGGTCAAAAAGCAGAAAACCCCTTGTACCTTCCCTTTCAATTGATCTAGGAGGCTGATTTTTGGATGTGTTATACAACTTTGCATTGTTAAACAATCGGCTCAAGAAAGAACAATTTTTGCAATTTTAACCCCTCAGCATCTGTTTCTCCGCTCAAATTTGATCAATATTGATCGGTATCGAGCTGAGCAAATAATTTTTAGGCAAATGTTCCGAAGGGAAACCTTGACTATTACTATCGTCCGGTCTAATGTTTTATTTTTATTTTATCAAGTTCTCCCGAAGGAAAAAATTGAATACTCCGCCACATATTGGCCAAAATTGCAGAAATTTAAAATTTCACCACAACTTGTCGACCGTATTTTTCTATTAAAATTTGAACGTTCCATGGTCCAAACTGAGGGGAGCCCATATTTGGGAATGGAGGTAAGTGGGGATGAAAAATCAAAAAGTGAAAAAGTTTCATTGCCAATCGATAGGAAATCGAAAAAAATGAACTGCCTATGCCGATTACAGCCCAAGAAATCAGCCCATTTGGACCATTTTACGAATGTTTCGACGATTGTTCGTCTGTACAGGTCGTACTAATTCACCCACAGGGTTGACACTTGGTAAGTTGTTGACAGTAGTGCCCAGGGTGTGCCCTTTGGGATTCTCGACTCGCCATCCTTAACCCATCCCATTACTGGTCCAAAAAACCCAATTTTGCAACATTTTCGATTAATTGCTCACCTGTACAGGTGTCCTAATTGAGCTAGCGCCTTGAAACTTTGTATACAGTTTGGAGAGATGTGCAGGGTGTGCCTCTTGAGGGTCTTAACCATTCCTGCCCAAATGGACTCCTTCTACAGCCCCATAAGGGGAAATTTTTTTTGATTTTTTCCACATTTAACGATAAATATGGGTAATCGTAATGCATTTCCATGGAAATCTTTTTTCATCATCGATTTTAACGCGTTGATGAGACAATGGCAAAGAGATTAAAGGTCGGTTATCTGTTTAAAAGTGTACCTACGCTTTTTTCCAAATTTATATCCAAACTACGGCAATTTATTATCGCAGGAGGAAATGCAGGAATCAAAAAGTGTACCACTCTAAACTATCGATATGATGTATTCAAAACCTGTACCACGAATTAGGAATGTGGACAACAGGAAAACCTGACTGCAAAAGCATTGCGACGCAAAGCTTATTTTTTTTTTGATTTGCGAGAAAAAATAAATCTAAATATTTCACATGACCAAAAATTTTCGAAGTAGTAATTGCTTGCTTTTCATTGACAATGGCATAGAAAACTAGGCTAATAAAAACAACAAATATCTGAGATGCTCAAAAAGTTGTCTTGATGGTCGTCTAGGACTCCAGAACGGATTTTTTTGATACTCCCTTTACATCTGTCAAAGCTGGTTTTCTTTGACACTGAAATAAAAAATCGGACTAAAACAAAGATTTAATAAACTCGTGTAATTTTTTGAGATTTCGACCGTTCAGACTAAAAAAGTGGTTTTCAGCTAGTTTAGATGGACCCCACGCATACCCGCCCTTCAAATTGAGCTAGAAAGTTGAACTTTGGCATGTCCCAAAATCTAGTAAGGTTCGTGTATGTCTTTTCAGGTAGGCTTGACTTTTAAGGCCCCATCACATCCACTCATAGCCAATAAAAGTTTTTTGAGCGGTTTTTGTTGTTTTTCGAATTTCTCCATCATATAAGTATCTCTCATTCAGCTTTAGTAGGAATTATAGACGTACATTTTTGGAGGTTTTTTAACCATTCACTCCAAAACAAACCAGTACCCATATCACTAATCAAGAAAGAACTTGGCAGAGCGTTGCTTTTTTCATTTCACACTGAAAGAATTCACGTAGACTTATTTTCAATTGAATTTTGATTATAATTCAGGACTGTTTTGTAGATTTTTAACTGAGATAAAAAGTGGAGCCTTTATCGACACACATGTACTTTGAACCTTCAACATTTTGATCATCGATTTCAAGTTTCGTTTCGATTCACTACATTTAAGTAATCCATTTCGCAAAAAATAAGAATCGTATAAAAATTACTAAGACTTCATCTACCTTCGTGAAGGATTAGAGTCAAAATGACATTGATTAATTCCTCCATTAGACCAGTGAGAGAAATTCGTAAAAAAAATTTCAGCAAAATCCAAAGACCGAAGGGACCAAAAGCGCTTCAATTCAATCAATCCGCTCAGTTTATCAGCGGATTAAATATGTACGTGTGGGGATGACCTTTGGTCAAAATTCAATTATGCCCAAATTTGAGGGGGGGGGGGGGGTTTTTGAGCAAGTATTTATTCTATGGCTTGATTGGGGGGGGGGGGGGGGGGTGCTGACGGATCAAAAACGCAAAAATTTACCCTTTTTAAACCAATTGACAGAGACTCGTAAGTCGTATAACGTATCAAAAAATAAACCTCCCAAGTCGATTAGGAGGGGAGGTATAAAGGCTTCCCTCTTTTTGATCTTGAAAAAGGACCGTTCCTTCTTTATCTCCCCATCACATTGAGCTAGCATGTTGAAATTTGGCATGTACATTCAGTTGGAGTCCTAAATGTGTCTTTTGGGGGTTTCGACTTTTTAGCTCCATTTCACCCCCCCCTCCCCACCAAAAAGTGGTATTTTTATAGTTTTTTTTTCATTAGAGTTTGTTCTTGACATAACTCCCCTTCAAATTGAACTAGGAAGTTGAAATTAGGCATGTACATTTAGTACGGGCCGTAGATGTCTCTTTTGGGGTTCTCACTTTTCAACCCCAAATATGCAGCCTTTTGGTGGTTTTTTCTTATTCTTTGAGTTTGTTCCTCGCATAACTCTTCTACAAATTGAGCTAGGAAATTGAAATTACGTGTATACATTTAGTAGGGGTCCTAAATGTGTCTTTTGGGGTTCTCGACTCTCTATCCCCATTCAGCCCTTCCTAACCGCAATAAATTCTCATCATAATTGCACTATGCCATAAAAATCAGACTTGAAAAACCTCGCAATGCGATGTTTTTTTCATGATTATAAATCAAAGTACACTGAAAAATTCCAAAACTGGGATATTCCTGAATAATGATTTTCAAAATCGAAATAATTCATACATTTACCGTAAACATTTCTATAAAAAAACTAACACAAATGAAATCGAGACTTGTCAAAAAGCGACGATAAATTCTACCAAACTCGAAATGCTCGCCTTCTCCTAGGTACCTAGTCCTATACATTACTTTAAAACAAATACACGTAAATCCATAAAAATTTATTTGCAAATAACGGCACTATCAATCGTACAACAAAACTAAAATTTTAGTCGCTTAGATATACACACGCCATAATAATCGGCGCGTAGGTATATTTGGTATGTTTGAAAAAAAAAAAAAATCATTTTAAAATACTAATACCTAAATACGATATATTCTTCACCAATCACAACCCAAAAATTATTACAACTAAGTGCATATGTCAATTTTCCTTTCGAGAATATATAGGCTACAAATTCCTGCTGACCAATGGACTACAAAATGACGTAATTTTAAACATTAATTGAAACAATAAACATGACATAAATTGTACCAATATTTGTTTCTAAGTACACATTGATTAAACGTATCATGTTTTAATTAACATATTATTTCAACAAGGAAGGAAGGAAAAATAGACAGAACAAATGCAGATAAACTTATCTTTTTTGATTTTTTAAACACTCCAACGATGTGTATGACTAGACATATTACATATTAAGCTATCATAGAAAAAAAAAAAAAGATACAGAATTTTCATGCTTAATTAAATTAGTCAAAAGTTCAATATACAAGGAAATTATACAAAAAAAAAAAAAAAAAAAAAAAAAAAAAAAAAAAAAAAAAAAAAAAAAA
>FIZR01028282.1:0-10483 GCA_900060175.1 Ferrisia virgata | reverse complement strand
TCACCTTTTGGATCAAATTTTAAAATTCCAGAAATTTCACCACATTTTGGTTGATCTCCTAAAATTGGACCATGAGTTTTTCTACTTGTTTTTTCAAAAACGATGTGGGCTGTAATAATAATGGCCACTATTATACTCGGGTTAGGGTGTGGGGAGAATAAGTCAAAAATTTTTTGTAACGGTTTCAGTGCGGATTACGCCATCTTGTGTCGTAGGAGAACCTTTCTCAAACCTAATTTTGGTGAAAAAGACTATTAAAACTGTATCTACCCCCCCCCATCATTTAGGCTGGTTTTAGAGAATCAGCCAGCGAGATAGCACGTATCTCTTCAGATGCAATCAAAGATTCACAGATAGTCTCTGTATTGTTCCACAGCAGTATCTAGGTACAATGCACATTGCACATACATACACAAATATGTTGAATATGAGAGTCGAGTCGAGTCGAGTCGTAGTCATCGTAGTGGTGAAATACCGGAGCAATGAACTAGATTTTTCTAGGTTTATGTAAAGAGAAGCCACTGCACGTAGATAGGACGCGAAGACGACGACGACGACATCGTCATCATCGTCGTCGTCATCGTCATCATCGTCGAAGAAGACAAACACAAGGAGATATCGTTCACATACGTGCATAGCGTACACGTTCACACATATTCGCACACATAAAATATATAGTAATACTAGTCGTCTCCTGCCTACTATACATACACATACAATGGACGTTGGCGCGGGCATAGATATAGCATGGCATAGAATGGAAGTTACCAGTGGCACAGGCACGAGTAGAATACTAGTTAGTTGCGGTGGTCATTCTCGTATATTGGCGACGTAATTGACCATATTGCACCGGCATCGTCGGCATGCCATGCCATGCCATACCATGCCACGTCTTCGTACTATACCTATCTATGTAGGTGCTATGGCTAAAAGGTATGTACGTACGGAGAGACCGGGCTCGACATCTTTCTCTTTTATACCGGAGAATAATATAAAAGAGCGACGAGACGTTGTTTAGAAAAGTGCTACGCGCGATGGCGAGATTCGTTTACGACAAACGATGTGGCAGAGCGTTCATTCAATTATGTGCCATATCTTCTTTAATAACTGCATCGTCGTTTTTTTTTTTTTTTTAAGTTTTAAGTTTTACTTCAAATGATCGTAAATCACCCGGAGAGCTTGTGAGCTCATGTTCAAGTCCATCTAGTCAATTATTACGCTATAACTATCGCAAATACCTGTCGGCTGTGTTGTATTAACCTAGTTATTAATAATACACACTCAGAAATAATCGCAACGTGTACTCGTACGAGGTATACCATCTCGACTTGTCGAGGTGGTATACGGTAGAATCAACTTGCTGAACTTTTATCCTATACGAAGAGAAATTTTTGCGTATTGGCAAATGGTGACCTTGCATAGATAGACGGTGTTAGATGGAGAAAGACGAAACAACAAACTGGAACTAGATTGCTAAAAATATCTCTCATATGGTATATGTAGGTATCGAAAGAGGTACGCGCGAATACGTTTTTACGCTGCTGTGTGGCGTTTAGGTTATTCACATCTTCTACCCGGTAAGGTCATATGCTAATAGGTTGTTGGTTTACGGGTAGCTCAGCTCACGGTATCGGGATCTGTAGCACACACATACACACACACACATGTACATGTACATAGACCAATGTGCAAGCTCTAGAGTATCGTGAACGTGGTTTTCACATAGCCATCGTACACTGCTAAGTACTATTCCAGACCAGTGCAACATTCCATTCCGAAACGCACCTTCTATTCGACTAAAAAAAATCTCTATATTGGTAACCGACTACTCGAAGGGCGAAGGGTACCCAGAAGACCAAAAGAGCTGATAAACGCGAGCGTAAAATTATGCATACTACGCGGACGACAAATAGCGAATTTAAATTAGAGCTACGAATAGCTACACGTAGCTATGTAGGTTCGGTGTCTCTTTATATGTATATATATACCTATATATTTTATACGAACCTGATACCACGATACATACAATAATCGTATCGTATATAGCTGGCCAGCATTGGTGTGAGACCATAGTTATACTTACCATGTATTTACTATGTACGACCAACCAACAATCTTGTCTGAAACGCGCTGGTCACCCAGGACTTAAATACGAGAGTATACGTACATACTACTTATACCGCATGCAAGGTTAATGACCCGAACAATGGTATTTCCCGAAACCAGCATCGGCATAGATTCTTGGCTAATTATATGTAGGCTACCAAGTTGGTATTCGGCTGATACCGAAGTGTCGAGTTGAGCGATGCACAGGTACCCGCACTACCTCTACCTATACCTGACTTTAAAAACAATAACAACTTCGAGTACTTAACCGAAACGAGGAAATTATGCAAAAAAAAAATAAAAAATTGATCCAATCGGGTGCGAAATTATGTAATTTACTTTCTATCTATTCGTATAGAATAGCTAAGGTTTGTCGTTTGTTGATATTATTTATGCGAACAGACGCCATTATACCGAGTAGGGTTTTTTCCTCTTGTCACAGTTCGAGTTCCACTTGACTAAACAGCAGTTCTTTGGTGTATACCTGGATATGGTAGATAGATTGGTGAAGCCAAACACACCAATAAGAGTATTTGCGTTGAAAAGAAGCATCGCATTGGGATGCTTTTTGAGTGTGATTTTCATGAATTAAACAAACATTCGGATTATCCACTCGTAGAATTAACAAAAAAAAAAAAAAAATGAACGTTCTGGAATGTTTTTTTCTTGATTAGTGGTAGGGGTACATGGTTACTCGTAGACATTAAAGTGAATAGCTGAAACTCCCAAAAGGTACATCGAAAACTTATATTAAATCTATATGCGTAATTTCGACCTCATAGATCTAGTGGAGGGGGGGGAGGTATGCTAGGAACAAACTAGAAAAATAAAGAAAAACCTACCAAAAAACTACATTTTTGGAGCTGTGAGGGGGTACAATGAGGCTGAAAAGTCGAAACTCCCAAAAGGTGCACCTAGGACATGTACTGAAATCTACATATCAAATTTCAAGTTCCTTGCTCGATTTGAGGGGTGAATTGTGCGAAGAACAAGCTCAAAAAATAAGAAAAACTTGCCAAAAAATTACATTTTTGTGTCTGTGAGCAGTAGCACTGAGGCTGAATAGTCGAAAACCCCAAAAATCACATCTGAGACCTACAACTAAATCCACATATCAAATTTCCACTTATCAGATCAATTTGGAGGGAAATTATGCGAGGAACGAACTTAAAAAATAAAGAAAAACCTACCAAAAAACTATATTTTTGAAGCTGTGAGGGGGTATAATAAGGCTGAATAGTCGACACTCCCAAAAGGCACATTCGTCGCCCCTACCAAGTCTGCGTATCTAATAAGGGGAGAAACCGTCGTATCTCCCCTCCTAATTGAGCTAGCTGGCTGATTTTTGGAAATGTTACACTACTTCTGACTATCCATCGATTGGCTCAAAGAGGAACTTTTTCTGCGATTTTAGCCCCTTCGCATCACCTCTTATAAATTTGAGCATAACTGAATTTTGACCCGCGGTCAACCCCACTCCAGAATATTAAATCCGCCGCCGATGTAAGCCTATTTTCCAACTTTGATCGATTTTGGTCGTTACAAAGCTGAGAAAAAGATTTTTAGTTTCGGGAAAAAGTAAAAAAAAAAAAAAATATTACATACCAGTTCAATTTTTTGACTCAATTGGGATGGTAGACCGGGGGGGTGCGAGGAGTAAACTCGACTCAAAAAATAAGAAAAACCGGCAAAAAACAACTTTTTTGGAGTTTGTGATGGGATGCAGTGTGGCTGAAAATTGGAGAAACCCAAAAGGCACATCTACTGAGACATAGTCAACGGAGAGAGTTTAAGAATCTCTACCCCTCTCTTCGCTTGAGGCGAAAAAACTTGAAGAATTTTTCTATTTATGCCCTTTTTTTCCCTTAGAATTTCTAAAAATACACTTTTTGACCGTTAAAAAATTCCAATCTTTCAAAAATTTCGCACTCGCTTCGTTCGAGCACATCATTTATTTCCTGTCTATAAAATTGTACATAAAAAAATTAACCCCCCCCCCCCGTTGAGTCACTCCTGGCTACGCCACCGCATATCTGGGACCTGTCTGAGTTTACTTACGAAATTTCAACTTCCTAGTTCAATTTGACACGAGATAAGAGAGAAACAGTCGAAACGCCCAAAAGGCACATTTAGGGTCTCTACTAAATATACATACCTAATTTCAAGATCTTAGCTCAATTTGGAGGGGAGCTATGTGAGGTAAAACCTGCGGCGGTAGCAGTAATTTCGGCGGCGCTAGCAGTAATTTTTGAACAGGTTTTTCCGCATCATTTGCGTATTTTACCAAGTTATCAGCAATAATAAAATACTCAATATACTTTTCATAGGCTCTGTTCTAATCATGTAATTGGATGTCTTTCACAGAAGGATGAACATTATGCAACCGTTTATCATATAATGTTATTAACATAGTTTTTTCTAATCTCGCCTCCTAATTGACCTAGGATGCTGATTTTTGTATATCTGATACAAGTGTAGATTCTTTATTGATTGACTCAAAAAGGAACAATTCTTTCAACTTTAGCTCCACAGCATCCCCTCCCCCAAATTTGAGCATAACTGAATTTTCCGTCGAGGTTATCCTCACTCCAGAATATGAAATAGCCCTTTAATCGAAGCTTATTCTCCAAATTTAATCGATTTTGGTCAGTATCGGGGTTAGCAAATGAATTTTAGTTGGGCGAGGGGGAATAAAAAAGTAAAAATCGATACCTGGTATGGTAAAAAATGATCGTAATGGTTTTCTAAGACCTCCAAACGAATTTTGTGGCTACCCCCCCTCCTCTTCCACCTTTGGTCGATAGACTGTAATGGCTTAGTTTTCATCGACAATATGATACGAATAATCAGACTGAATAGTAATGATTAAAATCAAGACTGAGCTATTAGATAGGGAAATAATACCTGAAAATTATTTCGTTACATTGACTTTCGCTAGCGTTTAAACTAAGCTAATGATGAAAACTTGGCGATAAAATATGAAAATTATAAAATTACCTAGGTACCTGCAAGTGGTCGTGTACCCCTAGTCCTCTTTCGGAAGACCGCTGCTTATCAGTACGTATTTATAACTCTTGCAACCATTTATGTACATACTCAGTGGCGTGTATTTCCTGTATTCAAACACGATACACATTTTTAATAAGCTATAGGCTACCTAAAGCTAAACCTATATACTACTCATCACTTTGAGAAAGATATTCATAGCTAACAACTCGAGAACGTGGTTAGAATCGTAATGGTTGTATGAGAAGAGGAGAAAGAAAAACAATCTATCGACGACGACGACGACGATGTTAGGATATTTACACACGAATACGACGACGACGATGATGATGGATTTTAGATGCAGGCGTCACGTCACGTAACGTCACTATTAACAGGCGTACAAGGGACCGATGAGTATTTTGCACGTAATTTGTTGACCTTTTCGAGACGATATTATGATCGTAGCTGGGTTCGAGTTCGAGCTGGTAATTGTGCTCGAATCTTTGAACACAGCTAGCTAGAGCTACGTATTGGATACTTTCTGTCACGTTTAGCATAATATTCGGGTTCAATTTTCTCGCTGGTACTGGCGGTAACTAATTTTTTTTTATTTCTCGTTGGTAGATTTTGTGAGGTCGAAGTTTCGCAACAGATTAAATGGCTGCCAGTGATCGGTATGATGAATATGGCGAGCGTGGTTCAAGGTAACTGATGCGCGAATATGTATGAGAATGTGAAGAATGTATGTAGATGAATGTGTTGATAAATAGATAGATACATAGATGGATAGATAAGGAGTGTCTTGTCTTTATTAAATAGATATTAAAGATTCCAATGGTATACGCTTATACAGAATGGCTTGAAAGAAAGGCGTGGGTAGGTAAATAATACGTGCCAATTTGACCGAATATTAATAATAAAACGGCCATTTTGACGTGTCATGAAATCAAAAATTTGTTTTGGTACTTAACATTTCTTCATCATATTATTCGCAGAGCATGGGAGGAGGTGGAGGGGTGAAATTATTGAATTTCTGTTATCGAAGATTACATAGAATAATTTACGTACTCGGTTCGATACCAACCAGAATCATTTAAATTTGTCAAATAAGCTTGGATTTCCCATGGATTAGATATGAATAGAAAACACCTTAGGTTCAAAATTCAGTCATGCTGAAAATTTGAAAATGGGGTACTAAGAGTGAAAATCGGGAAAACTATTTGTTTTCGAAAATTGATACACGATGAAAAACTGTGTATCATATCAAAAAATCAGGCTTCCAAGTTAATTAGTAGGGGAGATATGAGAGATTTTCCCTGTGTTGATCTTGAGGAAAACTGTTTCCTCGCATCCCCCCATACTGAAAAACACCTACATGCTTGAAAGTTGACATGTAGATATTGCATTGCAGAAATGTTATTTGAAAATTTTAACTTTTCAGTCCCATTGAACTCCCTTTCAGCTCCAAAAAAGTAGTGTTTGGTCAAGTTGAGTTAGTTTTTATCGTTTTTTGAGTTTTACCTGAGCATATTCACCCTCCAGATTGAGCTGATGGTTTAAAATTTAACATGTAGATTTATTTGCGGTACGAGAATATGATGCTTTCTTCCCTAGTTTTTGTCAAAATCCTTGAATTTTTTTGATCTATTAAAAATCATTTTTATAACATCCAAATCATCAGTATCACATTTTTTTCTACACTTTGATATTCCCAATCAAGTGCCATTATTATTAGTGTAGGAAATTCAGCTTTTTGACATGGAAATTTATGTATTTGGTCATGAACTAATATCTGATATTTTTTCACATTTCTGGAATTTTGCGGGTATATTTTTGAATTTGTCATTTTCTTGACACATCTTCAACATGTTTTCAATTTGTTCTTTATAAATGAAGAGCTTTAAATATTACTTACAAAATTTGTGATAAATGTAACATGTTTATTACATGTTTAAATATCGGCAACATGTAAATACGTTTGTGTAACATGTTACTTGAATTTTTTCAACTTATAATGATTTTTGAAACAATTTCGACTTCTGAATTGGCGACACTGACTAAATATGCCAAAACCAAACCACCAGGAACCCCAATGTTGACCTTAATAAAATTGGGTTTAATTGTTTTATACAAATGTCTTGTAAATGTTTCCGTTCGTTTCAATTCGAGATCTGCTTACATATTTAACATATTTTCCATTTATTCTCAACTAATGACAAACCTTTGATATAATTAAAATTTATTCTTTACTAGCTTTGAACTGAACACGACATGTCCATTACATTTTTAAGCGTTAGTCACATGTAAATGATGGCTTTGTAACATGTTACTCGAATTTTTCCAACATGTTACTGATCGTTTATGAATTTCAGCTTCAAAATTAATAAAATCCACCAAATGTCCTCTGATATTAGTAAAAATTTGCTCTTCTTATGCTTTGATATGAACGTGGCATGTTTATTATAATTTTTTAATATCAATCACATCTAATCATTTACAAATTTCAACTTCATAATTAATAAAATCGATCGAATAGCCTTTATTTTGAGTAAAGATTTGCTCTTTTCATGCTTTGACATAAGCGTGACATGTTCATGATATTTTTGAACGTCAGTCACATGTAAATAACGGTCAAGTAACGCGTTACTAGCATTTTTTCAATATGTAACTAATTGTTTACAAATTCCATAATCAAAATTTGTAAAAATCAACCGAATAGCTTTCGATATAATTGAAAATTTGTTCTTTTCAGGGTATGACCTGAACGTGACATGTTAATTATATTTTCAAATATGAGTAACATGTAAACAACATCCGTACTGCATGTTTACGTAATTATTTGCTCTTTTAATGCTTTGACATGAACATGTCTTGTTTATGATATTTTTGAACGCCAGTAACATGTAAATAACAGTCAAGTAACATGTTACTTGCATTTTTTTTAACATGTAATTAATGGCTTATAAATTTCAACTTCATAATTAATCAAATCGATCGATCTCCCTTTATTATAAGTAAAGATTTGCTCTTCTCATGCTTTGATACGAACGTGACATGTTCATGATATTTTTGAATGTCAGTCACATAAAAATAACGGTCAAGTAACATTTTATTAGTATTTTTTTTCAACATGTAACTAATTGTTTACTAATTTCATAATCAAAATTAGTAAAAATCAACCGAATAACTTTTGATATAATTGAAAATTTGTCCTTTTCAAGGTATGACATGAACGTGACATGTTAATTAGGTACATTTTTGAATGTCAGTCACATGTAAATAACAGTTATATAACATGTTACTTCAATTTTTTCAACATGTAACTGTTCGAGTACAAATTTCAGCTTCAAAATTGGTAAAGTTGATGAAATAACCTTTCGCATAGGTATTCGAAAGTTTGTTTTTTTTTTCAAGCTTCGACACGAACGTAACATATTTGCGATATTTTTAAACACGGGTAACATGCAAACAACATCCGTACAACGTGTATAATTCTTACTAGAATTTTTCGCAACATGGGTTAATATTCTTCAAGAAATTTTAGCCTCTAAATTGATAATATCAATCGAGTATGGCAGAACTAAATGATCAGGAACACTAATGTTGACCTAGCAAGAAACAGTTGTATAATTTCAACGTTACATTCGTTGCCAAAATAATCGACTACGAAACTCGCTTTTCGATGCAAATTCACTTCAGCAGGGAGCCAATTATATCGGTACCAAATCTAGTAGGTAAACTTATATTTGGGCATGTTCGCGTGATTTCGTATCGGATCGAAAGAAATGCAAATTTTTATTATGATTTGTTGTAAGCGAACGAAAACCCATCGATATGCGTTGCGTATATTCTCTCGAGAGTTTACCAATTCGCAGCAGACGGAACAGATTATAGTACCGGTGCGCGCTGGTCCATAATCTCAGCAAATTACGCGTGCAAGCGATAACACCCATGGTATGGCGAGTTTACTCTTTGAGGTAGAAAATAAAAAACACCATACGAGCGTACTGGTATACCTTTTACCTGAGGTATTAGGTATACCTATCCAAAGTCGCATATTTCCATAATTAGACGAGTCGATTTGTTTAGGGAAAAAAAAAAACACGACAACGCGCAGGAGGCGAGTCAGGGCGAGCATTATAAATACTCGTATAAGTATAATATAAACAAAGAATAGAGCATATTTAAACTAGTATAGAACGTGCTGGAGAAAAGGAGTGAAAAACCGGCTTCGTATAACTATAAATGCATCTAGTACATTACCCATAGTGTAGGATACTTGTAGATACATGTAATGTACCTTGTAAGTACCTACCTGCCAGCCTACAAAGGGTATGTATTAGTATATCCATGTGATACAACTTGAGGCGAGTAAATGGGAGTACACACATAGTACAAGGTGTAATAATGATGCTCGCCTCGTACCCAAGTTTAATATAGGTAGGTACCAACCTATTACTCATATTACGGATGGGTACGCGAAGAGAGCATAGCACCGGTGCGGTGCGGCGCAGCATTGTATTAAAAAACGATAATCTTCACAATCAACGAGTTATCTGTCAAGCTAGGCCCTGTGGTGTGAGTACGTACACGTATCTCTTACCACGGGTACCTCTACCTACCTGCCTATCATCTTACCAGCCTATGTAAAAACAAAAGCCATTAAACAACAGCCTCGATTATGTTTTTCCTCTCCGTCTGGAGCGACACGACCGAGGACCGACGAACGTAACGCGTCTTCGGATGCTCGAGAACATTAATTAAGGTCTGATTAAAAATCAAGAGAGCAGACTTGGTTGTGCATGCACAAGAAGAAGATATTTGGGATTGTATTGTTCGCTGGCAAATAGGCATAGTATACTTTAGTTAGGTATCCTTTGAGGCGATTATTAGGCTCGTAGTTCTTCGAACAGTGACGTCAGTCAGGTTAGAAGCTCATCGTACCTGTACAGAGAATACACATTGCCTTTTCTATATTTACATTGTACGCGTAGTACTTCCTTTCTGTAATGATGCATTTTCGCATCTAATCCGGTTATCTCGATAGTCGGATAGTGTGCCAATTATGAAGGTGGTGCGGACAGGGTAAAAGAGATAATCCTTTATCTCGTCGCACTATTACATATCGGCCAACCGATTACCCGGCATATGTACGCCGCTCCCTCTCCACCCTATGAAGTGGTGCGAGTATTCGCACGCATGTGATTTTCTAAACCAATTAGATGCGAATGTGTTGTTGCATTTTCCCACTCGACTTCTTGGGTTTTTTGGGAATCTCGAGTGAAATTGACTATAAATACGAGTCGTTTGCTTGGTGTTTTCGTCAGTTGTTCAACCGATTTGGATGAAGGAAGACGACTACGCCGGCGAGCTGGTAAGTATTTGTAGT
>FIZR01028279.1:0-11054 GCA_900060175.1 Ferrisia virgata | reverse complement strand
AAATTTCAACCCCCCCCCCCCCCAGCTGAATTGGAACAGAAGACATGTTACACATAGACAATTCGAAAAACAACAAACATTGTTCAAAGAAAATACTTTTTCGGCACTATGAGAGGGTGTAATTAAGCTGGGCAAGCGAAATCCATTAAAAAAAAACCATCTAGGATACATACCGAATGTACATACCAAATTTCAACTTCATATTTTAGTTTCGTGGAAATATATGGAAAAGATAAACACAAAAAATAAGAAAAAATTGCACAAAATAGTTTTTTTTTGGAGGCTGTGATGAGGTGAACCGGTGCTGAGAAGTTGAAACTGGCAAAAGGAAGGACCCCTAGCTCAATTTGAAAATGAGATAGGTCTGGAACAAACCCAGAAAAGCAGAATAACTACTAGAAAAGCTACTTTTTAAGGCGGGAGGGCGAGGAAAAGGAGAAGCAGGAGGACGATGAAACAAAGCTGAAAGGTCTACACTCACAAACAGCGCTTCAAGGACCCGAAGATACAAGAATTTCAGCCCCCTAGCTGAATTTTGAGGAGCGATATAGGAAGAACAGATCCAAAAAATGAGAAAATTTTCTTATTATCAATGAAAACCAGGCTATTACAGTCTATCAACCAACGTCGGATAGGGGGGAAGGGGGCATATCAACAATATCCGTTTTGGGGACCTAGAAGACCATTGAGACGATTTTTAACCGTGTCAAATATTCATTCATTTTTTTATTATTTTTTTCCCAAACATTAAAAAATCATTTATTCCGCTCAATACCGACCAAAATCAGCTCAATTCGGTCAATCGGATCAGTTTGGCGGCGGGTTAGATATATACGAGTGAAGATGAATTTGGGTCAAAATTTAGTTTTGCTCCATTTTGGAGGAGGGGGTGCTGAGGGATAAAAAACGCAAAAATTGCCCCTTTTTAAGCTAATTGACAGAGAATATCAAATGTTGTATAGCATATCCAAAAATCAACTTCCTAAGTCAATTAAGAGGTGAGATATGGGGGGTTTCCCCCCTTTTTGATCCTGAAAAAGGGCTGTTCCTCCCCTATCTCCCCTCCAAATTAGTCTAGGAAGTTGAAGTTTGCTAGGTACATTCACTTGAGGCCCTACATGTGCCTTTTGGGGGTTCCAACTTTTTACCTCTATTACACACCCCCTCACAACCCCAAAAAAGTGGTTTCTTGATCGCTTTTTTCTCATTTTTGGAGGTTTATGAGTTTATTCCTCACATAACTCCCTTCCAAATTGAACTAGGAACTTGAAATTAAATATGCACATTTAGTAGGGGCCCTAGATGTGCTTTTTGGGGGTCTCGAATTTTCGACCTAACTTCCCTCCAAATTGAGCTGGGAAGTTGAAATTAAGTATGTACATTTAGTAAGAACCCTAGATGTGCCTTTTGGAGGTGTCGACATTTCAGTCCCATTTCACCTCTTTACAGCCCCTAAGAAGTGGGTTTTTGGTCGTTTTTCTCATTTTTTGAATTTATTTCTCGCATAACTACTTTCTAAATTAGGCCAGGAGCTTGAAATTAGACCTGTACATTTAGTAGATGTCCTGGATGTGCCTTTGGGGGTGTCAACTTTTCAATCCCATTTTGCCCCTTCCCAACCTCTATAAAGTGGCGTTTTTGGTCCTTTTTTCTCATTGTTTGAGTTTGTTCCTCGCATAACTTCCCTCCAAATGAGGCCAGGAACTTGAAATTAGGTATGTACATTTAGTACCGGCTCTAGATTTGTCTTTGGGGGTCTGGACTTTTCAGCTCCATTTCATCCCATTACAGTCCTAAATATGGGGATTTTCGAATTTTTCTTATCTTTTGAGTTTTATTCCTCACATAACTCCCCTAAAAATTGAGCTAGGAATTTTTCAGTAGGGATCCAAGATGTGCCTTTTGCGGGTTTCGACTTTTTAGCTCCTGTGCAATGCTTTTTTCAATTCTGATGATTGCACTATGTCACGAAAAACAGGCTAAAAAAGTATCGCGAAGAAGCTGAATATTCTAAACTTTGCACGCCAAATTTTAACTCGTCAGCTGAACGAGGGGGATGAGCAGATCGGCGAAGAACCAACTCAAATAATAATATGAACTGCCCAAAAATCTACTGTTTGAGGACATCAAAAAGGGAAGCAATACGCCTGGAAATTCGAAAACCCCAAAAATGTACACATAGTGCCCCTGCCAAATCTACATATATAGCAAATTTTGGACCACTAGATCAATTTAGAGAAGTGTTAGGTGAGGTATCATTTTTCAAAATCCCCCCCCCCAAAAGGGAACTTCTCTGTTTCTTCAATGCCAATCGCTTTAAACAACTGTTGGTTCGATATTTTATACATGTACCTTTCGTTTCTCTACCGATTGTTTCAGAAACAAACAATTTTCTCAATTTTTGTCATTGTATATCTTTTACTCTTCACGACATGGCTCAATTCAAACTCTAAGTCATGTCCAAAGACGGGCCAATTAACTTCAGAAAAATATGCTAAAAATTTTAGCTTTCCAACTGAAATTCGTCAACTGGCAAAACTGACTGAAAATTTGATAATTTTCAAAAATGTTTTTGATTTTATTTTTCTCAACAGAATTATTACACCTAAAATTATCATTGTAGACAAATTTTCACTATTTCCCCTCTTTGCTCGGGTTTTCAAAAAATTTCATTTCTTGTATTTTTTCACGATATTCCGAAAAACTATGAAAGAAATTTTTTTTCAGGAATGCCCTCTTCAAATGGACGTCGAACATCAATTTTACTTGATTCAGCGTAATATTTCAACTTTACCTCCTACAGTCGATTTTTTAAGAGCATTGTAAATGGTCCTTTTTTACGGGTTTTAAAATAAATAGGAAAAAAATGTATTTAAAAAAAAAATTCATTTAGAGCACATATTTTATCCATTTCAGACCCTCAAAACCAAGTGTTCATTTTTTTTGAATCATCTTAAACTGTTTTTTCTGTGTGTTGGAACACCTATTGGGAGCCCTTGAGAAGGATACAAGCAGTGGAAACCTACCGGAAATGAAAAAAGGTAAGTGTAGGTACTTGGCCCGTTCCACTATGAATTTAGTGTAGAAAAATTTTTTAAAAATGCAAGAAAAAATTCCTGAAAACATAGCAAAAGCTCCAATCTTAAAGCATCTCTGAAAAATCATCCATGGAAGATAAATTTGAAATAATATTGCGCTTAATCGTGTATAATTGATGCCCTACATCTACTTCAAGAGGGCATTTCTCGAAAAAAAAATTTCCCACGTACTTTTTGAGGAAGTCGCGAAACGTGATCATTAAAAATGAAATCTTGAAAAGAGGGAAAATTCTCCAGCAATGATAATTTTGGGCATAAATATCAGTAATGATCCCATTTTTGGAAAAAATTATCAAAAAAATTGGTTTTTCAATTTTTTGAATATTTTTTGAAAAATTGGCGAATTTTTAGTCAATTTTGCGAGTGTAAAAAATCGAGTTCGAAAGCTAAAATTTTTACCGCATCATTTTTAAATCGTTTCGCAACTGTTGTGACTCCACCGTAAAAAAAAAAAGTAGAATTCGGTCCATCCGAATACCTACTCATATATATGTAATTTATCGCCAATTTAAGCGATTTTAGTCGATACCGAGCCGAGTAAAAGATTGTCACGTCTTCGGTGGATAAAAATGAGAAAAATAAATACCCATCGAGCTCAACTATGATCTCAATTGTTTTCTAAGAACAAAGATTAAGTTTATCGATACACCCCCCTCCTCTGCTCAGCATAGGCTGTAGGTCGACAGACCGCAATAGCTGAATTCTCTTTGACAATACGACAAAGGAAATCAGCTTAAAAGAAATTCAAAACGTTAAAACCCACGTAACGAATTGCTTTCTTCGTAAAAATCACCATCTCACGTTTTACTATCATCGAAACACCCAACACACACGTGTAAAAATTTCAGCAACTTATCGCAAATCCTCGGTTCGCAATTCACGATCCTCACGACCTATGTGCCTCTCGCCTCATATCCTCCTAATTAACCACCGAATCGAATTCATCGCTATTGGCACATTCTTCGTGACTACATAACGCAAAAAACAAAACAAAACAAAAACACACATACACATATACTTAAAGACTCTTACCGCTATATTTATCGCGCGAATACAAAAGCTTCGAACTTTCTAACACCGACCGTATTACAACAATGCAATGGAGCAAGCGTATTCGCAAGTTGATCTTGCGATTTAACAACAAAACTGTACATAACGATCTCGTTTCTCTCACGTTTTATTATCATCAGACCACATAACCGCGTAAATCATTAATTCGAACGTCAATTCGAAGTGAAAATGAAAAATAAAAAAAATAAATAATACTAGCAAACATACGCTGAGCCGGCTCCGGCTGGCAAATTAGATCTATAGGCTCAGCTCGACTTTTTATGCGACGACATCGACGCTAAATAAAAACAATACGACGTACGTAGACTTGAGGCCAATATCCTCGTAGCTGTTTGGAAAAATACACACCAGTCAAACACGATTCTAGCCGTTAGCTACCTATTAACACGGTAACCCACAATTTACACACATAATTACACTATACCGTATCACCTAGGCATGTAGTCGCAGTTGTACCCAGTCCCACCTTACAGGAGCATAGATAACGAAAACGTCACGCATCCAACAACCACCATTTATCATGGTACGAGTGCGTTACCAACCACCGACTACTTGTATATGGTAATGATAATGAGAATTCATGCGCAAAAACAAAAACCACAATCCGCAATTCGCCAGCTATGCTGTTTCTGTAGCGGGGTCATCGAAACATTGGCATACGTAGATCTACCGATAAAGGTACCTAGACCTATCGACGTACGGATAATTACTAATTCGACGATCACTATTTCTGATCGTACATGCGCATACCACTTAGGTATACGTTTAATTTATTGTTCATTTCCGAGATCCGTATCGCGCTCATCGAGACGTGATCAGTGAATAATTGCGAATTAGCAAAAATTAAGATTTTTTAAAACTCATTATAACACGCAAAATTTCAACATTTTGGGAAATAGGGTGTTCGCAGGAGCACAAAGATGCCGGTTTGCCAGTTTTGCGGCGGTGCGAAAATCCGAAAAATAGTTGATCACAAAATGGATGAGACTGACATAGTAAGATACGTCTGTAACCCCAAAACTCAAATCCAAAAGGGCTAATTCGTGTCGAGTGGTTGCCACAGGGGTTGGCAGACGGGGTTAAAGTGTCGCAAAAATCTCTAAAAAAAAATTGTCAATTCCAAAATGAAGCAAATTTTCACAAGTGGTACTCGGTGACATGACTTTTTGATATAGCTAATGGCAGACGTCTGCATGCGGTTATTAAGGGCTGGCAGAAGGGGTGAAAGTGTCGCCGAATGCTAAAAAAAATAGCTAATTCCAAAATGAACAAAACTTCATTCGTAGGTTCTTTTGTACCTCACTATTACATATTCATGATGACAGACCACTGTGGGTGGTTGTAAGGGAACGGAAGACCGGTTTGAAAATTTTCAAAATAATCCAAATTCGAATATTTGTCGAAAATTATGTTTATATTGCCACTGAATACCAGTCAAAACGGATGAAAATCGTAGTGGGGGTTGATTCACATCCTGCTAGCACATGCACACTATGACAGATCATTTTTGATGGTTACTAGTATAGGCAGACTTGTTTGGAATTTCCAAAATACCCCGAAATGGACAGTTTTTCTAAAATTATTTTTATATTGTCACTAAATACCAGTCAAAATAGATGAAAATCGTAGTAGGGGTTCACTCATACCATAACAGTAAATGTATGGAAATGCAAACCATGACCGAACATTTTTGATGGTTACAAGAACCAGCATACCGGTTTGAAATTTCCAAAATGTCCGAAATTGGACTATATGACGAAAATTACTTTTATATCGACACCAAACACCAGTCAAAATGGATGGAAATCGTAGTAGGGGTCCATTCATACCATACGAGTAAATGCCAGGAAATGCATACCATGACAGAACATTTTTGATGGTTACAAGTACCAGCAGACCGGTTCGGAATTTGCAAAATGCCCGAAATTGGACGATTTGTCTGAAATTATTTTTATATTGTCACTAAATACCAGTCAAAATGGATGAAAATCGTAGTAGGGGTTCACTCATATCATACTAGTAAATACATACCATGACAGCTCATTATTGATGGCTGCAAGTACCAGCAGACCGGTTTGGAATTTGCATAATGCCCGAAATTGGACTGGTTGACGAAAACTATTTCCAAAATGCCCCAAATCGGACTATTTGTCTAAAATTATTTTTATATTGTCACTAAGCACCAGTCAAAATGGATGAAAATCGTATTAGGGATTCACTCATACCATACCACTAAATGCCACGAAATGCAAACCATGACAGAACATTTTTGATGGTTACAAGTACCAGCAGACCGGTTCGGAATTTGCAAAATGCCCGAAATTGGACTATTTGTCTGAAATTATTTTTATATTGTCACTAAATACCAGTCAAAATGGATGAAAATCGTAGTAGGGGTTCACTCATACCATACTAGTAAATACATACCATGACAGCTCATTATTGATGGCTGCAAGTACCAGCAGACCGGTTTGGAATTTCCACAATGCCTGAAATTGGACTAGTTGACGAAAATTATTTTAATATCGACACTAAATATCAGTCAATATGGATGAAAGTCGGGATGGGGATTCATTTACATCGCTCTAGCACGTATACACCATGACAGATCATTTTTGAAGTTTACAAGTACCAGCAGACTGGTTTGGAATTTCCAAAATACCCCAAATCGGACTATTCGTGTGAAATGATTTTTATATTGTCACTAAATACCAGTCAAAATTGATTAAAATCATAGTAGGAGTTCACTCATACCATACCAGTAAATGCCAGGAAATGCATACCATGACAGAACATTTTTGATGGTTACAAGTACCAGCAGACCGGTTTGGAATTCGAAAAATACAATGAAAGAGCTATTTGTCGAAAATTATTTTTTTATGGGTACTCAACACAAGTCAAAATGGGTGAAAATCGTAGTGGGGGTTCACTCATACCATACCAGTAAATACATACCATGACAGATCATTATTGATGGCTGCAAGTACCAGCAGACCGGTTTGGAATTTCCAAAATGCCCGAAATTGGACTATACGACGAAAATTATTTTTATATCGACACCAAATACCAGTCAAGATGAATTAAAATCGTAGTAGGGGTTCATTCACATCGTGCTAGTACATACAGACCCTGAACAGCCCATTTTTTATGGTTACTAGTATAGGCAGGCCGCTTTGGTATTTTCAAAACACTCAAGAGTTCTACTATTGTGTCGAAAATTATTTTTATATCGATACTAATTACTAGTCAAAATTAGTAAAAGCCAGGTTACCGGTTCATTCATACCATACTACTACATTCTTACCTTGACAACTGCTGAAAATTCATCGCATTTTCCTAGTTTCAAACCTTTTTGTCTATACTAGTAACCATCAAAAATGATCTGTCATGGTATGCATTTACTGGTATGGTATGAATGAACCCCCTACTACGATTTTCATCTATTTTGACTGCTATTTAGGTATCTTACTATGTCAGTCTCATCCATTTTGTGATCAACTATTTATCGGATTTTCGCACCGCTGCAAAACTGGCAGACCGGCATCTTTGTGCTCCTGCGAACACCCTATTTCCAAAAATGTTGAAATTTGGCGTTTTAAAATCAGTTTTAAAAAAAAATCGCCCTAGCTCCCAGTCTATAACTCTTTCGAATAGTTTTACCACGAAACGAGCGTATCAAAGTAATATATCTATTGGATGTATTTTTCGATTCTAAAAAAAAAAAACAGAAGTTTTCTCACGAAGGCCATTTTCGTACTAACTTCTTGATCGCATTTAAAACAGTAATAATATCTGCTCCCATTTTCAACTAATGGAATGGAAATTTGCACGCGATATAATTTTGTCGTTGTCGTTATTAGGTAGCTATTACAATACGAGAATATCGAAACGGAAAAGAATATTTGTAGTTGTTCTATTTTTTCTTTTATTTTATTTTTTTTTTTTTTGTTTAATATGCAGATTGTGAACTGTTGGTATTTGCTATTATAAGATAGGCAACCAATCTTCAAAAGGTTTCTGTGCATGTAAGAAAATAATCAATGAAAAAACCATCATCGTCGAATACAAGTTAAAATTAACGTATCTTTATAATATTCCAAACGTGAATTTTTTTTCTAAAGTAAAATACTCGATGTCCTTTCGCGCCTCGCATCGTTTCGAAATGAATTTAGATCAATTTTAGGTGAAAAACAAGATTAAAATTCATCATAATATTCAAAATTTCAGGGCTGTAAATAAGCAAGTGAGCTGAAAAGTCATCAGAAACTCTTAAAAGACATATTTGTGCGTTCATTCTATGTCAAAATCAAAACGACCTAAATTTTTTTGCTAAGGAATCGTCGAAATTTTGACCCTAACCCTTCAAGCAGTAACAAAATGGCCCTTGTACTTATCGCGCAGTTCAATTTTTTGTCAAATAGCTCGACTAAGGAGACTTGCATTTTAAAATTAATTGAACGTAAAATAAATCTTTTTATGCATTTTTTTAAAAAATCAAAAAGAGGTTCGAAAACAATGGTCAAGATTTTGAACTCTCAAAGCTGAACCTTTCAACATCAGCACGAGCGTTCAAAGCTGCTATTTAGAAATCGGAAAAAATGTCAATAAAAAGACCTCCGAATGTTTGTTTTAACCAATCAATTTTTAAAATGGGATCTGAACACCACTAGAGCCGCAGAGGTCTCCAATTTTCGTTGGATGGAAGGGAAATACCAAGCAAATTTGTTTTGGGGTTTTAGAAGACTATTGAGACAATCTTCAGCCATGCCATATATTTATTCCGTTTATTTATTTTTTATTTTTTCTACCAAAACTAAAAATCATTGGCTCAACTCAATATCGACTAAAATTGGTCAAATTTAAGAAATAGGTGTAGATTGGTGGCGGATTCAACATTTTTAAGTGAAAACGACCTTGAATCAAAATTCAGTTATGCCAAAATTTAGCAGCGGAAGGGGGAGGGGCTGCTGAGAGTAAAAATGGCAAAAAATCGTACTTTCAGAGCCAATTGATAGGGAATTAAAAATTGTGGAACATATCCAAAAATCAGCGTTTAGGTCATTTAAGGAGGAAGATAGTGAGGCTTTCCACTTTTTGATCTTGAAAACTGGCTGCTCCACCCATTTCTCACCTAAAATTGAGGTAAGTAGTTGAAATTTCGCGTGTACATGTAATCGGGCGGAGACTTGGATGTGCTTTTTGAGGGTTTAGACTTTTCAGCTCTATAACACACTCCCCCCAGCTTCAAAAAAATGTTTTTTTGATCGGTTTTTACCATTTTTTGAGTTTATTCCTCGCATATCTTCACTCCAAATTGTGTCACGAAGTTGAAATTTGGTTCGTCGATTTAGCTGAGGTCCTGGATGTAGGGGAGGGGAGGGGTCAAATTTTCAGTGTCATTGTACCACCTGGATTCCAGATGTGCGTTTTGGGGTTTACAACTATTCCTCTTTACTGCACTGCTTTACAGTCTCCAATAAAATTTTTTTCCACGTTTTTAGCCTGATTTTCTGTCATATGGTCAATGAAAATCAGGCTATTATGGTCTATCGACCTACGCCGGATGAGAGGGAGGAGGAAATATCATTAAAATACATTTCTGAGTCCTAGAAGACCATTACGACAGTTTTTGGCCATATCAGATACTTATTTTCATTCATCCCCACCTCTCTACTAAATTAAAAAATTATTTTCTCAGCTCCATACTGACCAAATTCGATTTCAAATTTAGGGAATAGGCTTTGATTGGCCGGCTATTTGATATTCCCGAGCAGGAATGATCCACATTCAAAATTCAGTTGTGCCTAAAATTTTAGGGGAGGGGGGTGTTGAGGGGTTAAAATTGCAAAAATCGTCCATTTTTGGGCCAATTGATAGACATTCCAGAGTTGTATAACATTCGCAAAAATCAACCACGTAGGTCAATTAGGAGGGTAGCTGAAATTTGATCTTTACGTTCAGAATTGGGCCTAATTGTGCCCTTTTTCGTGCGTATTTCCCCTACGAATTGAGCTAAGTGATTGAACTTCGTCTGTAAATCGAGTAAAGATCCTACACATGACTTGGGGTTTTGAGTAATTCGCACCAATATTGCGATTCTGTTTGGCATTTTTTTTTTTAATTTTTATCAAAATGTAGTACTCATTATGCTCTTTGGGGTGTTAAAAATCCTATTTTTAAAATTAATTGATTAAAAAAAACCATAAAAAGTTTCTTAATGCTAACTATTTTAGAATTTGAAATAGTAGATCACGGAGAGTTAAACTTTAATCATATTGGCATTGAGCTTTCAAAATTTTCACCAACGACTTCATGAACCTTTTTTCGATTCTCTACAAATGCCCGCAAATAGATGTATATCAGATCTAATCCAATTCGAAATGGGAGCTTCCCAATTTGAGTCATTGGGTGAAAAATCCCAGTTATACGAAAATTAGGAGATCGCCTCTCCCCTCCTTCGGCAAAGATTAGAGACCAAAATGACAGTGATTCCGTCGTTAGATCATCGACAGAAACTATAGAAAAATTTTGAGCAAAGTTTTCACACCAAAGTACAGATTTGAATAGTTTTGATGTGAAATGAGCCTTAAGGGCAACTACCAAGTCAGTATTCTAAATCTCAGCATTCGAGTTCCATTGAAACGGAACACCGTTTAGGAAATTTCAATGAAACTTCACGAATGGTTCACGAACGATAGAATCATAAAATTGAGTACTTGATGATTCATCTATAAAGTATCTAACAAAATCGAGAAGATCCAGTACTCAGAAAACGGTGGAAAATCTCATGTAAAAAAGGGGGTAAAAATGCTTGGGAGGCCAAAAAGTATATTTACAGCTTATAAGATATTTATTTTATCAAATACTAAGCATAACTTATTTACA
>FIZR01028271.1:0-14062 GCA_900060175.1 Ferrisia virgata | reverse complement strand
TTTTTTATTTTTTTTTTTTTTTTTTTTTTTTTTCGTGCTTTTTCTTATGATTTATCTGTTTTCATATTTTATAGAAAAAGCACCGCAGCAGACAAACCGTATCGTTCGCCAAATAAACAAACTATTCTCGAATAATGTATGTGACTGAAGCTCAGTTAGTAGTCCTCTATCTGCGTTGGAGTAATTGACGCCTTCGGGGTCTGGCGAAAAATTTCCGTATGCAGGTCGCATTGTTCTTAAGACAAAGGGAGCAGAACCGAGGTGCTTTTGTTGAGCGAATATGTCGTAGTAGGTACATTTTATAAAATATATCTATAATATGGCTGCGTTAATAAACGATTTAATGAAATTAAACAGATGGTATACCCTGTATGTTTGTAGGTTATCCACGATGCAGGCTAAAAGTGCGTTATGGCCGACTGTTACTGTTGTATTTTGCACCGGCGTTACGAATTTTGGAAGATTATCGTCTGTAATCCATAAATACAATCGAGGTTCAAGTCGGGTAAGTGGAAAATTTTTCATACCAGTATTTGTTATGTTGGTATTTTTTTTTCGTTTTACCTGGCGGAACTATTATTAAGTTTTGATTGACTGGTCTGTTTATTTTTTTATGACTGGAAGCATCTGAAATGAGAAAAATTAATTAACAGGTTTATTAGTACGAGCTTTTTAGTTCAAAAATCTCCCAAACCTGAACAAAATTCACGGAAAGCGGAAATTTTGTATATAGATATTATGGAATATGTATTTTAATATCCCCAAATTTCCCTAAAATCTTACATATTTTGACTCCTTTTGGGGGGGGGGGAGGGGTAAGGGGGCTGCGAATTTTGATTTTTCGTCAATAACTTTTCAAATAACGCATTTATGAAAAAAAAAATTCAAACCGAAGTAGTAGCGCACCAGAAGATGAGTATTTCTACTTCTTTGACTCTTTATCCTCGGTGATGGAGGGGGAAGGAGCTAAGGCATGCAAGAATAAAATTTTCCCAAAAAACAAATAATTTAAAAAAATCAGCTTAATTCACTTTTAGGGGCGGTCGTTTCGCATAGTACTTCTCAATACTATGTAAAATGAGAAAAATGAGAACACCTCATTTTCTCAAATTGAGGGAAGGGGGACCTCTGCTGAAAAAGTCGCAACTTTTTCCGAGCGTAGATCGGTTAAAATAAAAAAATTTAAAAATTGGTTCAAACCAACGTAAAGCATCAAACGACGAACATTCTGATTTTTTTTTTCCAGGTGGGTGGGGGGGCGAAAAGCTATGGAAAAAGTAATAATAACAGAAAATATTTTATCAATTAAATAAGTGAAACTTCCTCACGGAAAGTCTAATTCGGGTCCAGAGTTGGCATTGCTGTAAAAATTGTTTGTGTTCAGCGTCTACAAAAACTTCAGAATGGAGTTCATTGGATTTTTAGCTGGCTGGAATTTATGTCTGCCTCCCATTAGCGTAACGCAATTAATAAGAGAATTTCATAATATAATAATAATTTTTTGATTTCTCCATAGCTCCCTCTCCCTCCGCAACCACCTGAGGAAAAATGAAAAAAAGTTGAAACCGCCAACAAACACATTTCACCAAATTTCAACTTCACAAGTCAATGTGAAGTGGAGATAGGAGACGAACAGTCCATTCTCAAGGTCACAAAAAAGGAAGAAATTCTCATATCTTCCTTCCTAATTGACCTAAGAGGCTTGTAACATTTGATTGTCTATCAATATTGGCTAAAAAAGAAACTATTTTTGCTATTTTGGCACCTCAGCATCCCTTGCCCCAAATTTAGAAACGACTGAATACCCTCACTCCGGAATATCAATTGGTATGCCAATCTAAGCCTATTTCCCAAATCTAATTGAATTTGGCGGGTATCGAGCTGAGCAAATAATTTTTTAGTGAGGGGTGGGGGGCGAATAAATAAAAATATATATTTGACTTGGCCAAAAATGGTCATGGTGATCTTCTAGGATCCCTAAACGGATTTGGTTGATATTTCGTACTCATTCGTCGTTCTGCGATGTTTTTTCTTGTCTAGTGTGATAGGGATAGCAGTTAAATACCAGAGTAAATTACTGAAACCCTCAAAAGTCACAATTAGTACCCCTACTAAATCTGCATACCAAATTTCAACCTCCTAGCTCAATTCGGAGCAAAGATATGTGTAGGACTAACTCAAAAAATAAGAAAATCCATCGTTTTTTGAGGCTATGAGGGGATGCAGTTGGGCTGAAAAGTTGAACTCCGCAAAAAGCACATCCAGGACTTGTACTAAATCTACATAGCCGATTCAAAGTTCTTAGTTTAATTTAGAGGGGTATTAGGTGTGGCGAAAACTTCGAAAAACTACCCAAAGAATCACTTCTTTGGCACTGTGAGGGGATGCAATGGAGCTGAAAAGTTGTAACCCTTAGAAACCACATCTCGGACCTATAATAAATCGGTATGTCATATTTTCACCCTTCTTGCTCAAAGTGGGGGACGGGGGATATACGTAGGACACCCTTTTTACAAGATCAAAAAAAGGGGAAAACCCCTATATGCTCCTTTCTACTCACGTAGGAGGGTGAATTTGGGATATTCTGTACAACTTTTAATTTTCTATCGATTGATTGAAGAACGAAAATTTTTTTCCATGTTTATACCCTCAGAATTTTCTGGCCCAAATTTAACCATAACTGATTTTTGATTTTAGGCTATCCCCGTTTAAAAATTTCAAATCCGTCGACAATCAAAGCCTACTGCCTAATTTTAACCAATTTTAGTCTGTATCGAGCCAAACAAATAATTTTTAATTTCGGGAAAAAAAATATAATAAATAGGAATTAATATCTGACATGGCCAAAAATGATCTCAGCGGTTTTCTAGGAGCCCAAAATGGATTTCGTTGATACTCTCATTTGCATCTGCGTTTTGTCGATGGTCTTCTGTACTAGCCTCGTTTTCATTGGCAACATGACATGGAAAATCAGGCTAATAATGAGAATATTTATTTGGTGCTGAATGTGACCGGTGGAAAATATATGTCAAATGAGTTGCATAACTTCGCCTCTATTTAATTTTCTAGCTATATTTCTGAATAAATTATAGGCGGCCTGCACCTCGCTCGATATTGCTCTTTTTTTGGCTGTTATTTTAATGTATCGTAACCAAAATTTGAAATTATATCACAGAACGAATCTTAATTAACGTGGTTGTATGATAATTAAATCGGTATACTTATTCGAGACCGGAACACCATCGAACTTCGTAGGTATAAGTATAGAAGGACGTGCACACATACTCGTCGTCGTCGTCGTCAAAAAAAAAAGAAAAGAAAAAAGAAAGAAACACTCGAAAAGAAGTGATGCGTGAACGTGACGAAAGGAAGTACATTTTTTGAAAAGCACCCGTTATCGCTTTTATAAGGTAGCATTTTCGTACGTACAAGTTTACTCTGCCGTTACATTCTATTAAAGTTAAAAGCAAAATTACTCCGGTATATTTGTTAAGGTGCAATAAAAAAAATATATATGTACCTCAAATACCACAATTATTATTGACTCGAAAATGGTACTTTAAACGTCGTGTCGGTCGTGTAAAATTTCTGTCGAAAAAATCCCTCCTCCTCCCATATATGTAGGTTACTTATACGAAGAACCCTCGGGTGCATCAATTTTTTCTCTCTTTCTCGTGGAACGAAATTTGATTAGAATTGTTTACAGGGATATTATGGCATACGTACGCCTCGAAGGTAAGATTGAGTTATGTAAATAGCTTGATAAAAGGTTAAAAGGAAATTTATTTGATCAAGATATATGAGGATAATTATTTCTGTTATATTCGTGTATCTCTTACACGGTATAAGGCAAAGGAGCTGAATACTTACTTACACAAGATACAAATTACTCGCTGACAACAAAGCTAATAGCTTTATCTTAATTTACCTTATCGTACTACGTACTAGTCTACTATTAATAATAATAAATTTTCAAAGGTTTTTGCACGCGTGTGTTAAAAATATCATTTATTAAAATCCATATCGTATGATGATGGGTTAATGATAATAGTGTCATATTTTTGAGTCTCGGGTATGCAAAACAAAAAAAAAAAAAAAAATTAAAATCAATACTCATGTATATTTTTGGAGTTATTTTCATACCTTTACACGTGAATGATAAACAAAAAATATAAAGTAAAATTTTACGTAATTTTTTCCATCAAAATAAATTTAATTCATCTGCACGATTTGTAGGCTTATTTTTTACTCGATATCAAAAAAAAAAAAAAATTTCTGCGTATAAACTAATGTAAAACCTCTTCAAAGTACATTAAAATTTTCCATTTTCTGTTTGTATTATGTCCTGTAATACCTCTTTACGTGTATGAAGATATTTCGAATCACAAACAGTCAAAAGGTTATTGCTAAAGGTATTTATGGAATGTTCTCGATAGTTTTTTTTTTTTTTTTTTAGATGTTTTTCATAAACGCCGCCTTATAAGTTAAGCAATTTGCACTTTACACGTAGCGTGTTTGTAGAAAATGAAGATAGAGAAATAGAAAAAGATCGAAAGGAGGTTGGAGGGGTGAAATAGATGTAGCGATTTAAAAGCAAAGTGGGTATGTAATTTACAGCATAAGTGAAACATTCGAAAAATCACTTATACGATGGTAAAAGAAAAAACTAATTTAGTTTAATAAAACAGGGGTTCCTATTTTATTTATTCGTATGTTTGATATTTTTTTTTTTTTTCAATTCAATGTAACACGAAAAATAAGTATTATGTTTAATAGATTCCCTCCGCCCCGCCTTCTAACTCTCTTACAAATAAAAAAAACATCGCTTTGCGGTACTTTTTTTAGTTTAATTTTCGTGAAATATTGAAATTGTGCAAATTTTTATCGATTTTTAATGCATTGAAGGGGTACAGTTCGGTATTGTAGTGAGTTGTTGAAACTTGTAATCCATAAAAGGCATATCTACAATCATTGCTGTATCCATGTGAGAAATTCTAGCTCCATGGTTCAATGAAGAGGGAATAGGCATGGAATAAATTCAAAAAACAACGAAAGCCGTCCAAAATTCCATTTTTTTTTTTAGTCTACCAGGGAGTGTATAATAAGGGCTGGTGAGTGAAATCCCTGAAAGACAAATTTAAGCCTTTTGCCAACTCTGCACGTCAAAAATGGCTATATCAGGATAAGCGTAGCAATCAATTTTTTTCAATTTGCTATAAAAGTGATGGGATCCAAAAGGAGTACTATGAAATTTCTTTGTGGACTTTGATAACTTTTGGAGGCTCATAGGGCTCTTTTTTCAGCTATCAATTCGAAAATTTGTTTTTAGAGTTTGGCAAAATGTTTTCAAATTTTTTAAGGGTGGCCATTTTTATAGCGTTCAAAAACCGTTTAACCTTTTTACTTGATCAAGAATTGGCATTCAACGAAGAGAAAAAAATATGGTTTTTAAAGGCTTTACTATGAAAAATTTGAAAAAATTATATGAAGTGTAAAATACTTCTAACCAGTTGTAGGTGACATGGGCCTAAACAATGACGTCATAACAGAAATATAACATATTACTTCGTGATATCATTTAAAAATACTTGCGTTTAAAATTTTATTCGATGGCCAATATAATTAGTGAATCTTGCGAAACAAAATTTTTTTAGCAAAACTTGTCGTGTGAAAGTTTTGCCCATCTTGATAATCGAAGGGGTAGTGCTCAATCGAATGATAGTGGCTTTTTCAAAAAATTGAAATGACCAAAAGTTCTATGTAACAAAATTTGTTGCAAAAATGTTTCACTACAAGGCCCACTATTGAAATCAGCGATTTATAAAGATTTTTTTTCTTTAATTTTTCATTCAAAAAAATGTCTACAAATCAGCTATTTCAGTAGCGAACCTTACATTAAAACAATTTTGCAACAAATTTTGCTGGAAAAAATTTTTCATGCAAGGTCCTCTAATTACATTGGTCATAACGACTTTATAAAATTTTTGATGCTGGTATTTTTCGTCAGTGATGGAAAAGGGGGGAGGGGGTGTCACAAAAAATGAGTAATATAATGAAATAATATGTTACATTTCTGTTATGACGTCATTGCTTAGGCCTATGTCACCGGTCTATGTGAGGGTACGAGATTTGTTTTCGAGTTTTCAGTTCAAAAAGTGGCCCTTCAAACCTGTTCTCTCAAGTTTTCAAAATCCATTTCAAGGTCGTATTTCAGTTTCCACGCAAACAATGACTTCTTCGGGGCCATGAGGTGATGAAATGAGGCTGAAAAGTTGAAAACTTCTAAAAGGACGTTCTATGTCTCTACTAAATCTGTATGCCAGATTTCAACTTCCTAGTTCTGTTTAAATGAATGGCTATTGGGGGATGTACCGGAGCTCCGAAAAGTCAAAATTTCCGAAAAGCACATTTACAAGTTTTACTGAATTTACATGTCAATTCTCAACTCTTCTAGTAAATTTTGAGAATAAATATGTATGCCTGGGGGCAAACTCCAAAACTCATAAAAATCATACCCAACATATCAAAAAAACACTGTTTGGGGCTGCGTTGGGAGGGAGGTACAAGGGGGCTAAAAGATTAAAATCTTTGAAAACCACTCGAGGATATCTGCTATAAATCAACGTGTCAAATTTTATCCCTTTACATGGGAGGGGGGATGTCCTTTTCAAGATTAAGAAGCTGTAAAACATTGACGTACGAGACTCATTTTTAGATATACTTTATATTTTTTGATGCTCTATTCTTCAGTTCAAAAACAAATGATTTTTTGTGATTGTTCACCCCCGACACCTCCGCTCCCAAATTTGTATATGATTGAATTTTGGTCCTAAGTCATCACTACTCATATATATCAGGCATGTTACAAGGTCACTTTTCAAGTAATTTGGTTACTGTTTCATGTTAGTTACTTTTTGTTACTATTTTTTTAAAAATATTAGCATAAGTTACTTTTTTCTCATTTTTCTTGAAAAAAAAAAAAATGAATTGTAATTAGAATATTGTAAACAAACTGAAGTTGTATTTTTCCCAACTATCAAAGAAGAAGAACAACAGCCTGATTTTCGTGAAATATTATAATTATTTGAATTGGAACCTAATCAGTGGTAAGGATGAAGGTCGAGGTTTATGAGGCTGAAAAGTCAAGACTCCTAAAAGACGCATCTAGCACCCCAGCTAAATCTGCATACGAAGTTTCAACTTCACAGCTTAGTTTAGAGGGAATTTATGTGAGGAATAAGAAAACCCGGCCAAAAGACTACATTATCGAGGTTGTGAAGGGGTGTAATGGAGCTGAAAAGTCGACACCACCAAAAAGCACATCTATGGACCTTACCAAGTCTACATATCAAATTTCAATTTCCTAGCTCAAGTTGGAGGGGAGATGGGGGGACAAGCTTTGCTCAACGTTAAACAGGGGAAAACCGCTCATAATTTCCCTCCTAATTTACCTAAAAGAGTGATTTTTAGATATATTACACATCTTATGATTCTCTATCGATTAGCTTGATACGGAACAATTTTTGCGATTTTAACCCCTCAACACCTGTTACCCCAAATTTGGGCACAATTGAATTTTAACCCGAAGTCATCCTTCTCTAGAATATCAAATTGCCCGCTAATCGAAGCCTATTCCCCAAATTTGATTGATTTTGGTCTGTATGTATCTGAGCAAGTAATCTGGAGAGGGAATAAAAAATTAAAATGAATAGGTCTTGTAGGATCCCAAAACGGATTTGGTTGATATTCCCCCCCCCTCCCATCCACCATAGGTCGATTGACCGTATCCATGTACCAAATTTCAACCATGTAACTCTATTTAAAAGACAGAAAGAGAGATATGAGAAGGACAAATTCGAAAAATAAGCACAGTTGTCAAAAATAATACACATACTTTTTTTTGGACTTGTGAAGAGGGCAATGAAGATAAAAAATCGACCCCCCCCCCTTCATCTGAAGAAACACATCTAGAGCTCCTACTGAATCTACACACCACATTTAAACCTTCTAGCTCAATTTGGAGAGATGATTTGTGAAGGGCAAACTGGAAAAATAAAAAAAACCTGCCCAAAAAACTACTTTTTCCGAATTGTGAGAGGATGCAACAGGGTTGAAAAGTTGAAATCGTCAAAAAAATACCCCAAGAACAACACTTTAATTTACATACCAGATTTCAATCCTCTGGCATAAAAATAGAAATAAATATCTGACATGGCTAAACATGGTTGTAATGGTCTTCTAGAACCCTTAAACGAATTTTGTTGATATCCTTCCCCCTCAACCGCTGTGAATTGACAGATGGTGAATAGCGTGCTTTTCATTGAAAATATAACATAGAAAATTAGACTAAAAAACTCCATTAAATTTTTTTTCCGTATTCGCGTCCCATTTAAACAAATTTTGGTTACTTTTTTGTTACTTTTTTCACTTGAAATGGTTACTTGAGTAGATAAGAAAAATTTTTAAAATTCGTAACATGCCTTCTATATTTAATACGTTACCTATTTAAGTTTATAGGCCGAAATTTAGCAATTCTAGTCGGTATCGAATCCAGTGAATGATGTTTGATTATAGTTTTTGATAAAAAAAATAATAATAAAATTATTATGACATGTCGAAAGATGGTAGCGGTGGTCTTCATGGACCTTAAAACAAAGTTTGTTAATCTCCTCTCCGCTCCCATGTGCCGTAGGTCGATATTTCATAATAGTTTCGTGCTCTTTGACAATATGTCTAAAAAAAATATCTATGCTATAAAAGTATAAAAATTGACACGAATCTAGAAGACAATCGAACGAAAAAAAAAACCTTCGTAATTGACTCGAAAGAAGAAGATAATTCGTATCTGATTATTTATTCTTTAAACGATTTCATTAAACCGATTTCCTATCGTTTGATTTTTCTTTTCTTTACTGTCTCATTTTTTTTTTCAAGTCGATCCTTTCCTTTCGTCGACTGAAAACAACCGCCACGTAAAAATAAGAATAAAAGAAGGTTAAAACGCGAATAGGATTTGTTAAAAAGAGAAAATGTTGTCGGAATTCTTAATGTATAATATTTAACAAGGAGTAGTTGTGGCATTTTGATGAGCCCCCACATTCTGCAACTGCAGCCCTTTTTAAAAGGTATACCGGTGTATCCCCATCTTAACTCGGTATGGTATTTTACAAGCCCAAATTCAACCATTTGGCTGACGTTGCTGCTTGAGCAAAAGGCAATTCTTACATTAACTATAGTAACATTACTCCTTGAAAGCAAATAGTTAAACATAAGTTAACCCTCTTTTCTTATGTATTTCGAATGTTCAAACATCAAATCGATTACGTTTTAACATGTTTAAAGACACCATTCACAATCTCGTTTATTAGGCTTCGATGCATTTGCCATGAACATACAATTTAACTCGAATTTATTTTACGTGCGGTTTTCCAAAAGCATTAATATGGATGAAGATATAAATGTATAGTAAATAGTTATATTTTTTTTTTTTTTTTGGTATGTATGTAGGTACTACATTCGTACATAGGTATTATATAATGTCTGGTTGATTTCACGAGTCTGGGAAATTGACACGTTTCGTGATATTTTAATTTTTAATTTTACTTTTTTTTTTTTAATATTGATTTCGTGTCCGTCAAATAGGCAACAGAGACGTCGCATCGTATCATTAATTATCGTGTCATATTAAGTGCCAAGGTTGATTTAACGTTGTTGGTAGATCGTTTGTGATAGTTTATAATAAATAAATCATCGCGTATGTACCCATTTTAAGTACCCTTAAATGGAAAAAGGTATAGGTTAAAACGGTAACCGATTTACGGCGATAATTTTTCATATGTATGAGGTATTCCTCGTCCCATCTAATTTCATATACGTACTTATAGTATAAAAATCTTCGTAAAATTCGTATCAATCGATTTATAAACATATATGTAGGTGGGTAGAGGTGCATAATATAGGAATATGCGGAAGTATATATGCCAATGATACTGATATTCAATTTAACTCCTACGATCGAACGTTATGCAAATTTTTTAACGTACGTGACGATAAACTTGTAGTATAGTTCGACTTTGGTAGTACTTTTTTCTTAATTTAATCGAAGGTATGCTTTTCTAGTATTTTATTTTATTGATTAAATCAAGATATTCGACTGGAATTCAGCACCAGAGTTCGATCTTGCGACGCAAAAATTGAGCATAAAATTTTATGAATAATGCTTTATTGATGAACGTTTTATATTTAATTAAATATGAACTGAATTCTATTGCGTAGAATATCGAAGGGCAGAGGAAGATGAGAATGGTGAAATTGCTGTGGTGAGATATTTTGAAAAAATTAGAATGATAGACGGATCCATATAGATAATTTTCACGATTAAGGTTTTCGAGTAACCTCCCCCCACCTCTCATCTTAATTCTCTAAACATCAGGTTGAAAGGTTTTTCGTAGAGTTCACTAATTACATTAAAACAATCTGATTATTGTTCTCACCTGGTTGTGTCCTACGATCGCGTCTCATGTGAAACAAGATAACTCCTTTTTCAAAAGGCTCAAAGAAATGATGGGGATATATCTTTGATATTACGTTGTTAGAGAGGATCAGGAGAGTAGTTAAAATCTTAAAGTAAAAAAACAGTTCAAAATATAAAATTTTATGAGTGAACCGAGGCCTGTGGGTGGAGGGTGGAGGAGGGTGATTACCCCTGGAAATTTTTAAAATTCGAAAAATTGAAAAAAATGTACAACTTGCTTACAGAAGACTGGAAAATTTGAAATAAAACTGGCCAAATTACAATAAGATTTTTTACCAAAACAAAAAAGGTTCCAAATAAAAAAATTTTAAGAAGGAATTAGTAAAATTATAAAAATCTAGTATGCTTTTTTGAAAACTGGCAAATTATCATGAACGAAGATATTTTTAGCCTGATTTTATATGCCATATTATCAATGAAAACTAGGCTATTACAGTCTATCGACCAACGACGGATGAGGGGAAATCCGTTTTGGGATCCTAGAAAACCATTAAGACGATTTTTAGCCATGTCAGGTATTTATTTTTATTTTTTTTTGTATTATCCTCTCCCCTCTGAACATTAAAATCATCTACTCCGCTGGATACGGACCAAAATCACTCCAATTCGGTGAATCGGCTCAATTTGGCGGCGGATTAAATATATATGAGTGAGAGAATAAACTTGGGTGAAAATTCAGTTTTGCCCCATTTTGGGGGGGAGGATGCTGAGGGATCAAAAATGCAAAAATTACCCTTTTTCACGCCAATTGATAGAAAATCAAAAATTATATAACATATCCAAAAATGAACCTCTTAAGTCAGATAGGAGGGGAGATATGAGGGTTTTCCCCTTTTTGATATTGAAAAAGGACTTTTACTTCCCTATCTTTCCAGTAAATTTTTTTCAACAGAGAAAATCATATTTTCGCCGCTAATCAAAGTTAGTGGTGCCGGAAATTTTTCACCCAAGTTGGAGGTTCAAGTGCTATATAAAAGAGGGATGAGGAATGATGTAGTTGGACGAAACTTTGATCAAAAATTTATGAACCTTTTAAGACATGGAGATTAAGTTCTGGGAATTTCTCCGTTCCTCGACTCCACGTGTACCTATCCTCCTCATTTTCTTAATTTATACATTGCAGTGCTCTTTTGTAAGTTTTCCTTTCGGGTTCAAGCAGAACCTCGAAGTGTAAACTGTAAAACTGGCCAAGAATGGCGAATCTGCCTTGGAAAATCATTTTGATAGTTCCTACCTCAACAGATTGACCACAATGAGAAAACATTTCGGCAAAAATTTCATACCCTTAGCGGTAGTATTTTTGGAGAGAAGAGCCAAAATGTGTTTTTTCCCTCGATTTTCAACCTAATTTTCTACGACACATTGCCAATAAAAACTTGGTCATTATGGACTATCGACCTATGGTGCATGAAAAGGAGAGTATTAAAAAAATGTGTTTTGGTGTCTTAGAAGACTGTTGAGAGCATTTTTGGCAACATTAGATATAAATTTTTTTCTTTCGAACCCAAAAATGATTCGCTCAGCTGAATACCGACCAAAATGGCTCAAAATTGGGCAGTAGGTTTGGATTGGCGGCGGGTTTGATACTTTTTAGTGCGGACGACCTTGGGTCAAAACCCAGTCGTATCGAAATTTGGTGGAGGGGGCGCTGAGGAGCTGAAACGTAAAACTTGTTCGTTTTTAAACCAATCGATAGGGAATCAAAAGTTGTGTAAAATATCAAGAAATTAGCTCCCCGGGTCAATCAGGAGGGGAGATGTGATGAGTTTCCTTCTATTTTGATCTTGAAAAAAGCCTGTCCTACACATTCCCACCAACTCCAATTCAGCTAAGTACTAGATGTGCTTTTTAGGTGTTTCAATTTTTCAACCCAATTGTAGCCCCTCACAGCCTCAAAAAAGTGGTTTTTTTTAGCGGTTTTTCTTATTTTTTGGGTTTGTCCTACCTATATTTTCCATCCAAATTAGAGACTAGGATTTAAAAATTTGTTATATAGGTTTAAGTTGCCCTATATTTTCCTTTTCGGGGTTTCAGATATTCATCCTAATATCTACTTGTACCTTTACCACTACTGCAAAAAAGATATCCCAAAGTACATCTGTTTTTTGTTTCATGAATGGACAATTCGCATATCTCCTTTACTTTAGGAAAATGAAGCTCAAAAAGAAAACCACCGCAAAGCTTTGTTTTTCATTTTTCGAAAAATATAACTAAAAATTTTACCTTGCTTTATATGCATTCTACGAAGTCAAATAGGGTCAAAAGAACCTAGAAAATTTTTTTTTTCAAGATTTTAGGTCGATTTTTTTCTATTATGTGGCATTTTTACATTTTGAATGAACATTTTTTTGTTTTCGTAATGAAAGTTCAATGATCCAATGAAGTTTTTCTTGTGAGAAAATATAAATACGTTATTTATTCATGAATATTCGATAAAAATTTCAAAAATATTGGATTGATGGATTATAACGAGAAGAAAATTAAAGTTGATGATAGGTCGTACTGAGTCCGTACAGATACGTTACAATTTCCACGGCGGTCTCGTGGAAAGTACGACGTTCACGGGCTCATGTTCCCTACAAAGGGGAGGACAAAAAATAATTCGAATTTCCCTCAAAACTAAAGCATCTGCTCATTCGTGCGTTGAGAATACTCAAAAAAATTTTGATTTCTTACAAATAAGCCATGAACCGGGGGGGGGGATATTAGATGCTAGCCGAATTTTATCCTTTTGAAATCATACATACTACTCTTTGAGCTGCCATTTTGTAATAAAAGAAATTGCAACGATTTTCAGGAAGTTATTGTAGTGTGAAATCAAAGTCATTATGAAGGACCCTCAACTCAACGACCGCTCATACGACCGCCTCCTCCATTCAGTAGTTTTGTTAATCGAACCTTCTGAAAATAAAGTTGGGGTCGAATTTTCATTTAAACCATTTCTTTTGCTTTCTTCATCGTCAAATTAATATTTCTACCTACGTATTATTACCAAAAAAAAAAAAACAACAGCAGAAAATCCCATTATTTACAAAGGCCAGTGGCGTATTTAAGGGGGGGATCCAGGGGGTCTGGACCCTCCTCTTAAATTTAAAGACCAGACAAAGATGAGATAATTTGTTTTGTGTGTTGAAATTTCCTGGAAATCAGGAGCTGTAGGAATGTAAAACGATAAGCGACCATTCGATTATCTGTAATCGTGTGACTCAACACATTGACAGGTTCGAACTTGTCACTGGAAAAACAACGCACTCGAAAGAGATACATTACACACCTGAAGAGGTGTTAGAAGAGTTTTGTAAGAAAACTCGCAGAATCGAGTTTAAATTTTAGAAATGTATCTTATTGTTTTTTTGAAGACCAAATTTTCGTACTTTTTTTTTGTTATTATTACCTATATAATTGTATTGTTTTTTTTAAATACCAAATTTTGTGGTTTTTATTTTTTAATACCTATACATCATTTTTGTTTGTTTGCTTTTTTTTTGAAATACAAATACCAAATTTTTGTTATTTTTAATACAATTT
>FIZR01028268.1:0-30330 GCA_900060175.1 Ferrisia virgata | reverse complement strand
TCCCACCTTCCCAATCTACTCAACACTGGGCATAAAAATCTTGAAATTATACACGTCCAATATAATAAAAATTGAAGAAAAAAACAAAATTTACATTTGAAACTATTTGTATTATCAAAATGAAAATAAAAAAATGATAAAATACCTAAAATGAAACATTGGATTATCTGACCTTAACGGCATTTGCCTCGCTTTTTCTTGAAGATTCAAGATTATTATTTCTATTCATTAAACATCAACAAGAAAGGTGGAAGGGTGAAAAATCAGCACGAAATTCATTATTCATATCTCAGACGCTTTCAGAGGATTTTCTATCGTCGTCCATAATTCCAATACCAGGAGCGCGAATTTTTTCATATTTTTTTAGGCAGTAAAGCTCACTGTATCAAATTTGCCTTTGCAGGTGGAGAACAGATTAAAAGCTGATTTGAAAATATTTGTACGAACTGTTGGAATTTTGAGAGAGTAACTGAAAAAATCGCGAAATATGAAAAAACTAGCGACATGCAAACAGCAATAAGTAATCTTGCTTAAAACATAAGACAAATGCTGTAAATCACAATGTATTCAGTATTGAATTACCAACTATGATGAATATTATATTATACATTATATGGAGTACATTACCTCACAAGTTCAGTGCCGTATCACAATATTGCTGCACTTCTTATTACAATGGTCAAAAGTGCAGCGTACTCCACCTCTAGTTCCTGGCACGAACATTTCAATGAAAAATTCTTAACAAAAAATACTGAAGAATCGTCAAAACCTAAAAATACGAAACGTAAGTTGCCCATTACTGGAATACACCCAGGTTGGTTTAATAAATCGATCGATCAAATTTTAAGCCTAGAAATCGTATTCGATACGATTAGTTAAAGTGAATGATGAAAAATCATCTTAATCATCTCACCCTCCCACCTTCGTGATATAAAAATAAAAGGTTTGTTTTATGATTAATACGTTGTGAATTATTTGACATGGTGTGAATTGTTTTTGTGAAAGTACAGTATCTTAATACTGTATTTTTTTGCTCAAAGGATTATTCTGTATAGCTAACTTCTTGAAGACAAATGTGAGACGATCTGTAGAATAGAGTTACACAAATAACCGGGTTCCCGAATACAAACCGGATATTCGGAAAACCGGATAGAATCCGATAATAATCAAAATATTCCTATGATTGGTTGTTCTTATCACCAGCCAATCAGGTAAAAGAAAAAAAAAAAGATTCGTACGAAGAACGAAAAGTGAAAAGGTCAAACGGGCAAAATCATTCATAATAAAAGCTTTCGATTTTCAAGCAAACCGGATATTTGTTTAACTTTACTGCAGAAACCAGGTTATCGGGTAAAAAAAATAGATTTATTTTAAGCGATTTTGATACCAGAATATAATAATTATTCCAGTACCAAAATCGCTCCAAGAACCAAATCGATTGTTACCGAAGAAAACATCGATTTTTATTAGCGATTTTGATAATAGAATAGTATTTTAGTATTGAAATCGCTGAAAAAAAAAAACATCGATATTCATCCACGATGACCTGGTTTCTACAGATCGCTTCGCAAATACATAGAATTTTTTTTTTTTTAGAAAATAAATAAGTTACTAAAGAAATTTCTGAAAAAAATATTCGAGATATTTTCTTTCTTCAAGGAAAAATTTTAGATCATAGACATAAAATACTAAAATCAAAATTTTTTAATTTACAGGATTAATTTCGCAAATCATTATTCGATATCAATTCAATTCATCTAGTTAATGAAATCGATTCATTACAAAATTTTTTTTAATTTATGAAAATCTTCAAAAATTTGGTAAAAAGTTGAAAAAAAATCGATCGAAAATCATCGCAAAATGTTAAAAACTGGGTGAAAATTGACCTAAAAAAAGTGAAAAAAAAAAATCGACAAAAATCATCGAAAAGTAAGTGAAAATTTTGTAGAAATGAGTAAAAATTTCCGAAAATTGATCGAATACCACGAAATAATGTTTAAAAATAGGTAAAAATTAAACTAAACTTTGAGAAAAAAACGTCGAAAATCATCAAAAATAAGGTAAAAACTTGATAAAAATCGGTAATAGGTGGAAAAAATTCATCATAAATTACGAAAAAAAATGTTGAAAATTGAGTGAAAATTATGCCGAAATGTGAAAAAAATCATTGAAAATCATTGAAAATAAAGTGCAAATTTGATAAAAACGGCTGAAGAGCAAAAAACGATCAAAATATAAAGAAAAAGGGTGTTGAAAATTGGGTAAAAATTGATCTAAACTATGACATAGATCGTTGAAAATCAATTAAAATGAGCGGGAAGGGGAATCAACAAAAATTATAAAAAATCACAAATCATTAAATGACGTTGCAAAACAGGTAAAAAATGGCCTGAATTTTGAAAAAAAAATTGTTGGAAATTATAGAAAATTCGGTAAAAATTTTGAAAAAAAAAGAATAGGTATTTGTACAAAAAATTGCATTTTATTTGAAAATTGTCCACCACAACTGAAAGTTAGCATCTTCATATCACTATTAAACTACCAATTACGTTGTCTGAAATGAAAAAAAAAAAAAAATTATCAATACACAACAGGGTAGGATGTGCGAGTATTTTCCCCATGCAAATGATTTGTATATCTAATACCTACACATACATATAAAGATTAAAAAAAAAAAGGAACATCTTTTTGGATAGTTACTAATAAAACAGATATGGGCACATATGAAGTGAAGTAAAATAGCCCAATACGATGCATAATATAAACCTCATGTGGTAAACAATTTATATAAACAAAATAACAATATGCTCAACATGCAAATGCCAAATCTCCATATTAACTCGTATACTCTTCGAATGTCCCAAGTATCGCCATCTTACATCAAACGATCCTGAAAAAGTCCTGGCTGATGACCGTCAAAAAATTCAAAATCTACTATCTTTCGTGATCAAAACTGAACTAAAATCTCTTCTTTAAACAACTATCTCTTCAATACGCTTCTGGCTTCCGTTGCAAAACATAGCGTTCAGAAAATAAATAAATAAAAAAAAAGACCCAAAATTTATGCCGTTAAAATTCTAGGCACTCAGAAGATTTTCTATACCTCAATAAACCCTAAATTCATCATCATCAGGTATATCAGAGTTTCACGACGTATTCTGCACAAAGTGAGTGAGTGTGTCTTAAACCAACGTGTTATTTTGATTTTGTATTAATACAGAGAGAAGAGCGATAATTTGAATACAGGTAGTATATCGGATGTAAAATTAGATACATCGTATACATAAGGAGGATTTAAAAAAAAAAAAACTATCGAATATATATTAAAGATTAATATGCCTGCTGAGTTTAGTGGAAAATACATGGCAAAAAAATCAAACTGTGCCAAAAGGTACACAACCTATGTACTGCCTACCTATACCACGTATACCTCTATACGTCTGGTATATAGCTATATACCCCCAAATGCTGCGAACTATTGAAAATATTAAATGGCAAAATCTGTCCACACGGACGTCGTGTTTTGGTGGTAGCCCCATATTCGAGAATACTGTCTAAAATAGCGCAATACCGTTATGTTTACGGCATACGGCGCATTCTCAACAATTTAGGTATCATCGTGTTCTCTCTGTCTCCTTCGCTCTGTCTATCCTTGTCTTACTCTCAGTCTCAAGCATACGCATACTCTCGCTCTTTATCGCTCTGTGTATATAAAGCTTATCAAACTTTTTTTTTCGGACTCTTCATGATAACGTAATCATTGCGAGCGAGACGCATGTATGCTATCACTCGATATCTTTCCATTAACGTTTAATTAATTCCGCAATGATGGTATTCAAATCGCAGATGTTCGCGCTTTTTGCGCTTTTACCATTTTTCGTCGTATCATTTTTGTCGTCATTAAACGCTACTCCTGCCGTTAATCGAATTTTATTTGGTCAAAAAGTAAGTTTACCTTTTAATTTTTCATGTGTTTGCGTGTTGTTTTTTTTTTTCCTTCTTTCTTTCTTTCTTTCTTTCTTTCTTTCATTTTAAATATGTTAGTAACTTCGAGTTGATTTTATTCGCCTATTACGTGGTTTTTATTATCTTCATTTTAAAAACATTACACTTTGCATAAAATGAAATTTTTTAAATAGCATTTAAAGAGAAATGAAAAAACAATTCATTAAATTGAAAAGAAAAAAAATCTGTAAATTTTCCGCATAAAAAAAAAATAAATACGAATAAATCATTTTTTTTTTTAAATAAAAATAAAAATAAAAATTACACTAAATGACGTGATTTTTAGAAATTTTTACTCGAGTATTATCGCATTAGTATTACGTTTTGAAAACGTACTATCGATGAAAAATATAATTTTTCAAAATTCCAAACAAATACTTATGTACGTATCTGCTCGGTTTAAATGCTGTTTTAATCTAATTTCGATCAGGGATGGATTTTGACCAAAATCTTTCGAAACTTATCCTTTGTATGTACCACTAATTATGCCAGCTCTTTGACACGATATTAATAGTAAAATGTAAATTTCAAGTTAGTATCATTCAGTTTCTAGTATAATTAATCGAAGATACGGCTTAAAGATATATATTCGGAAGTTCGACCATTTAATTTTCGAGTAGCTTCAGTTGCCTACCTTACAAAGTCGCAGGAAAGTGGAGCACTTGTGAAAATCTTAGACTCGTTCAAAGTTTGCCAAAAACTGTCGCATGTACTCGAAAACAAAGCTGTTTTCCAATAGGCGAGAAAAGTTCGCCGAAAAACTTCAGTGCATCGACATGGTCTCCTGTAAAACAGGTCGTGAATTATTTTTACATTTCAAGCGATTTTCATCCATCTCTGATCGTTGAATTTTTCATAATAATCTCTCTGAGACATGGTGAAAATTGGTCACAAATGTGGAAAGTAAAATACGTCTTTTTACTAGTAGATTACGTGACAGGAGCGGAAAGTACGCGATTAACTAGTACGAAATTTTAAACAGTGAGGCGAAGCCGAGCACTTGAATCGCACCAGTTGATTACGTTACTTTCTAATCCTGTCTCGTTTACTGTATATTTTAATTTTAAACGAAAGGAAAATAAACGAAAAAAATGTCGAAGAATTCAGATTAAAACGGTTGATTTTGTTCGCAATCTCGAAGCAAGAGAAGGTAGAACCAGAAATGAGTCCACGAAAAGAATGATCTTTGATCTTACGTTCCGTCCCCCCGCCCCCACCTCCAGCCCTCCACCTATGAAAATGTTTCCATTATCTATAAATATCTTACAATTGCCAAATTTAAATTTTTCAATCATATCAACAGCAACACGTTTTTTTTTTTTTGTTTGCTAAAATTTCCATTTAGTTTAATTATCCGTAGTGTTTTAAGAAAAGCTTTAAAATGCTTCTTTCAATATTCTTATCTTGTCTTTGTGTTTTTGAATGGTAAATTTCGAAACAGGAATTTGCAGTAAAAAGCTCTCCAAATCCATCCTGAATTTCACACGAATATTAACCCGTTTACTTCGGCAATTAGCATAATGAATTTAAGCGCAGAATTAGAGGGAGTAGTGCAAGAAGCTACGTGTCGTATAAGGCCTACTTTCTGAAGAAAAAAAAATAAAAATAATTTTCTAGCTGAAAAATGATACGCTCGAAAGTATTTCCAGTTAAGCAAAATTGCACCATATCACGTTTGAGCACACAATATAGATTAGAATTTCGTCTCGAAGGTTAGATTAGCGAGCTATGAATAAAAACGATCAATCATTCTTTATTTTTGCACCAATAAATTGCATTGCATCACAATGCGTACGGTACTGTTGGAAAAGAAAAAAAAAATTCGCCAAAAAATTACGTCAAGTAATCGTTATTAGGTACTCGAGCAGTTAAGTACAGATCTCATAAACTGATTCAATTAGCTATCGACGACCTACACGACGTACTAACTAACTAAACTCTTCGAAACAAGTCTAGTCAAAGATATACGCCCTTAAAATAGTACAGTATTTTACTCGTATTCGATTGTTTGGTTTGCTGGAAATTAATAAGTATCTGTTAAATTGACATTTTCTTCCACTTTATAAACACGATACAGTCGATTGCTATGTTACTCGAGCAACTTTTAATCGTACATCTCTCCACTTGAAATACGCACCAATTAATGTTGCAACAATAGACAACTTCGCAGAGGCGTTTTTCATTCGATATTGTATTATTATTATTATTATTATTATTGTTATTGTTGTTATCATTATTATCGACGAGCGTAAGTACCTCGGTACTTGAGAGGAGTAACAGTACGTACAAGAACAACAGCACTACTTATCACTGCGTGGTAAACAACCCCCATCGTAGATGAGTGCGAGATGCATTGTTCAATTCGGAGAGTTGTCCAGTCTGAAGTGAAATAATATAGGGAGCGATGCGAACAAGTGAGAAATTACGCTAGCAATGGTAGGCCTACAATAATGGCTATTTCCCCATTTCCTGATGATTTGTGATCATGAATGGAGATGTAAACCACCGATGAATAGCGGATACCTTGTATTTGAATTAATCTAAGTACCTGTATAAATTCACATCGACACAAAAACGATAGGCATTAGACGAGCACAGCTTTAATCAGATTCGAAAAATTATTTCTATTCCACGTGATTTCGATGCGTAACTGCCATCGTTGCTGAGATCGACTAAACAAAAAAAAAGGCGGAGAAGAATAATATTATACTAAAGAAATAAAAATACGTCATCCGATGAAGAGCAGTTTCGTACCATCAGTAAAGCTGCCAACTTGATATCGTTTCATTAAGAGGTGAGAATTTTTCAACGTCCATTTTGTACCTCATTTGAAAATCTAAGGTCGAATTTAAAATAAACAGGTGTTAATACGAAGTGTCTTGTGTGCGTGATTATTTTTTTCAATGTCTCGGGGAAAAAAAAAAAACGACGAACAACTTTCAAGATAGCGGGCAGAATACCCATTATCTCGAAGACTATTTATTTTAATTGCTTGCGTAATTGTTTTGAAGAATGAACGCTAAACGCGTATACTCGGCCGTCATTTAATCGTTAGAGATTAACTTTTTCATTTCGTTCAACACCAGACCAAGACTTTGCAAACTTTCCTATACTACCAAACAACTAAGATTATAAAGAATTTCCTATTCTTTTTTTTTTTTTGATTTTATCCACATCTGTAAACGAGCTGTGTAGTGAGTGTGCAATTGTGCATATTTTATGGAACGCCCACAGTTGTCGTTCCTCGTTCGATACGAGATACGATCGGATGGGGGTTTCTTTGGCATTTAGTTATTATACTTACTAAGCACTTCATCTGCTCGAATTACTCGCCAATAGAAATGAAAGATAAATATGTAAAAGGCATTGGCGAATCTGCATTCCGCGCTCTGAACATCGAAATTGATAAACTCGCTTTTTCCATCGCCAAGTTGGTTGCAGTCGTCGTAAAAGACATGACGCGACGGTGACACTCCTACAAACATAATTTATACCAAGTTGAACATTTCAACGAGGCTTGTTTTTAATTGAAACCCAAAGCAATACCTTTTCACAGTCAGTTCATAAACGATGCCTATTTCCTTTTGTTGCAAATAAATAAGCTGTCACTTTGTGTACGTTCTTATATAGTTAAGGAGTCGAAAGAACCAAAACGCGAGGCATTCAAATTACCGAAAAAAAAATAAATAAATAAACTCTACTTCTCGAAAGACATTTATTGTGAAATGTGTTTTGAACACTAAATCCATCATCAGTTTTCACGAAAGCAAAGAACAAATAAATTTTTTTATACGTATGCGTATTTACTCGCTTCGTAGTTTTGAACATTTGAAAATCCAAAAAATGTCAAACTTCTCAAAAAATGGATAATAAAAGACGACAAAGATTATGCGGACTAACTTCGTCATAGGCGTCCGTACACTGTACCAGGAATAAGATACGAATTAAAAAAAAATAAATAAATCCCCCCCCCTACATTTATCATTCTACTCGGTTTGAAGCTCAATTCAGTCACACCGTTAAAAATATACGGCCCAAAAAACCTACATTTTGATAGCCTACAAGTAATTTTTGGGTATTTTGAGTTTCGCTCGCTTCATTTAAACCTATGGAATTTTATAATTTTGACCACTCCCTTCCCTCCCTGCTCCACTTCCTACAACTCGTAGCTCAAATTGGTTTTATGCTCAGAATTATGTAACATTTAAAAAGAGAGAGCGTTTAAAAAAGCTAAATTTTGATGCCTCGCCAGAAATTTTTCAAAATTTCAAGCATTAGTGCCCACTTCCTCAATCCGCAGTTCAGTTCCCATTCGTAATAATAATATATAAACGAAATTAGCGAGTTCGATAGCCTTAAACACGTACTTTTTAAGTTTTTCTTTCGAAAATCTGATTTGCAAGGTGTTAAATTTTCATCTGAATAACTGTGCGGTGGGGCCGCAATAGCTGCGAACGCCCTCAAAATGATGCGATAAAAATTTTAGCTTTCCAGCTCAATTTTTCAAACTTGCAAAACTAACTCAAAGTTTGCCATTTTCCAAAAATTTTCAAAAAATTAAAAAAAAAACATTTGTCGAAAATTGTTTTTAAAAATAAAATTATTACACGTATTTATACCAAAAATTATCATCGATAGCAAATTTCCATCATTTGCCTTATTTCCAAGGATGTTTAAATAACTTCACGTTTCACGTTTTTCTACGATTTTCTGAAAAACTATTCGGGAAATTTTTTTTAAGACCCGTCCTCCTAAAACGGATGATTTTTCAGAGATGCTTAAGAATGTTTTTTGTGTGTGTGTGTGTTATTTCAAGGATTTTTTTCGCATCGCTGTAATTGTTTGCAGTTAATTCGTAGTAAAATAGCCTAAATACACTTACCTTTGTTTATTCAAGGTCAATTTTCATTACTTATACCTTTTTCGGGGATTTTCAGCAAATATCTCAACGTACAAAAATATAGTACAAATGGCTCAAAAAAAAAAAAAAAATTAAAAATTAAAAATTGCTTTAGTAATTTTTTTAGAGATGCGTTCCTTTAATTTTTAACAAAATGACAATTTCAGAGTGCTTTTGAAAAATCGGGAATGGAAGATAAAATTGAAAACGATGCATTTGACCATCTAAAATTCATGTTCTGCATCTATATCGCGAGGATGGGTCTCGAAAAAAATTTTCTGCATAGTTTTTCAAAAAATCGTAAAAAAACGCAAAACGTGAGATTTTTAAAAAATTCCTGAAAAAAGGGGAAATAGTAAAAATTTGCCAACAACGATGCGTAAAAATTCCATTTTTGGAAACAATTTTTTTTCAAAACGTGTTTTTTTCGATTTTTTGAAAATTTGAGAAATTTGAGTCGGTTTTGCAAGTTTAAAAAACTGACCTGGAAAGTCGAAATTTTTACCACTTCATTTCGAGGTCATTTCGCAACTACTGCGCAAAAAAAAAACAAAATCACCCTACTCTCCTTTTTACTCTAGAATTTTTAATACAGCTGGTTTTTGATAAAAAATCATTTCAAATTTTATCACTGAAATTCGTCGCATCATCGCCAGCCAATCGCGACTAAAAATCCCATTATTCGAGATGTACTTTGAAAAATTAGATCCATCAAAGGAAATTTTTTTGCACCGCAAATTCTCTCATCTGCGGAGGATACAAATCTGTACTCGTAGTAGCCCGTACTGGGCCTAATTCGAATTTATAAGGGCAGCCTTGTTGAAAAAATATCTTTATCAATACTTGGTTGACAACATCGACCTAAATAAATTAATACCGTAAAAATTCGAAACGCCATCACGCGAGCTTTTTTATACCCCTATAATACCTAATATAAAAACGTCAACTGATACTTATTTAATTTGTTTCAATATATACCACCTGATCTGAAAACTTTTCCACAGCAAACTTTACATTAATTATTTTCGACGATTACATTGTCGATTATTTCCTCATCCTGGGTGGATATTTCATCGATTTTAAAACCGACTTACTGCACTTTCAAAACGGGGAAATTTATTAATGAGCATGTATCGTACGAAATTTACGAAGCACGTGTTTCAAAACCATTTCGAAAAGAAATTTAGAAAAGTAACGCGAACACTTATTCCTTTTACCTCTTGTGAAAGAATACCTTATCTGCGTAGGTAGCAGCTCAACCTCGGGTATATCATTTTCCATGAACAATGTTTGTTTCCAAAAATTCCACGCTAATAAAGCAATTCGCGAGAAAAAGTTTTGAAATTATTTTAATTGAAAACATTCTTAGAATCTCGCGATGAAATGTTAAGACGTTGAAAAATTCATTTTATTCTAAAACACAAGATGCTCTAAAAAAAAAAAAAACCAACAAGGTAAACTATGCTCGAAGAAATTACCTGCAAGATATCAGGTTTAGGTACATATATGGCGAACTTGGAAAACTCGAACGTTTTATACCTACGCTAACAAGGGAAAAATTAATCTCCAAGGAGGTGAAGAATTTTTTGAAAATACCAAATTCAGTACTACAGATTACGCTCGTAAGTGTACAATACATAAGAGATATCTTGGGCAGATCTTTTAACTCACGTGTTCAATGATACAATTTCAACTGCCATACTACACAGACTTCGCACATTTCAATTCCCTCTTAATTATACAAGTACATATTTGCTATTTAATCGCAGCGAATGATACCTCATAAGTCATACGAGTGAGAAATGGTGAAAAAAAAAAAAAAAAAAAAAATAGTACAAAAATCACACTTAAAACGAGTCGAAAAAGCGAATGAGTTTGATTAGAATTCCACTTGGCGCTAAAGCTTCAATTTGGACGCCGAATGAACGAGACGAGAGGCGCAGCGACGCAACAGGGGTGACTAACTGTTTGTACGAATTATCGGCAATCACTCGTACGTCTAGATACGAGTAGATACACCTACCAGGCAGTCAATTCTAAAACGATTATCAATTTTGTAGACGAGCAACGCGACAGTCTACATACGCGAATTCAAATAAAACAACAAATTGGCAGTATTTTCAAATTCAATAATGAGCAACGCGTCAAACGTTTCGCGAACCTAATAAACAATAAAAGACAGCTGACTGTCGTTTTTCGTTCAATCAAAAACCCATCGCTGTACAAATAATACATTACAACAAACGACGACTTTCATTGTAAACTACCGAAACAGGAAAAAAAAAAAAAGCCAACGTAAATTAATACGATAAACAGTTATCACGATTCTGTCACCGGACAGTTTGATTATTTCACGGTCAACCTTTTTTTTTTTTCCCCATCCTTTCAATTTGATTATTACGTACAAGTATAGCGAGGTATCTAGCTACTAACTGCACTACCTACCTAATTCTCGAGAGAAAAAACACCAACGAAATTCGCGAACAAACGACGTTACTGGTGGGATTTCAAAACTTCGTCTCGACTAGTAAAATTTCAATGAAACTAAATCCAAAACAAGATTTCATTTTCGTAGATAAACTGCTCTTTCGAAAATTGGCTTCTCGCGAAAATTTCACTTACGTACCAAGGCAACGGTATGACGATAACGAGGAAATACAATTATCGAAGGTATCACCTCCGAACAATGTTGTCGTTACTTTAGCCAATTTTTTCACCAATAGAAAACGTCCAAATCGTGTATTTGATAATTGATACGGTAACGTGAAAAAATATATTCTTCGTTACTCGCGAGACGACTTTTTGTATCTAATTAATTAGAGCCAAGTGCAATCTACGATGGTGCTGAAAGTGCATATTCTATTGATTAAATTAGAGGGTAAGGGTATAGCCGGGTAAGGGCCGATTTTAACCCTAGTCCGGATTTTCGATCTAATGCCACCAGGTGGTGTACCTTGATGTAAAAAAATTCTGAAAAAAGTTTTGAACCCCCCCCTCCCCCTCCATCTCCTTTTGCTTCGGAGTTATGGTCATTTTAATGCATTATTTTCAATCATTTTTTTTTATTTCAACGGAAGCGAATGAAATCTTCTGTTCTTTGGCACAAGGTTACATCTCATACAGGTGTATTTACGATAATTTTTTCATCAATTTTGGTGCACTCCTTCTCGTGGTTTTGGTCATTTGAAATTTTCAACGATAAAAAAAACTTGATAGCGAAGTTCGACTACTTATTAAAAATATCTCAAAAACGTGTTTTTAACGTAGATTTACCTGGCGTATTCATGTTTGGCAAACTCGGTTGCGTAAGGGTCAAAAATCTCAAAAAACCGAACAGAAATGTTCAATTTTAGCAGATTTTTCGAATTTTGAGCGTTTTATGCTGAGAAAAGTTTAACGAGTCAAAATACCCTGGTAAACACCACTTTCGCAATAGTTTTACTAAAAATCTCAAAATTCATTATTTTTTTGTCATAAAAAAATTGAAAAATCAGTGAAAAAAGTGAGAAAAAACTGAATTTTGAGATTTCGATTAAAAAAATCGCCCGCTCTCAGAAATCGACAGGTTCTACACCAATAATCACACTAGTCTTTAAAAATTTCAAAATTTCTTTCAAACAAAACTCTGGGAAATGTATATTTTACAATTTTAAAACTTTCATCTTTTTCCTCATTCCGCTCAGATGGATACTGATTGGTTTGTTGTTTTTGAATTCTCTTTTACCGAAGGACAAAATTATTTGCTACAAATGGAAAGAACTTTCAATTTATCTCTACCTTTTTTCACAAAATTTCACTATAGTTTGAATTTCGAAAAATTACCAGTTTTTGATGAAATTTAGTCAGCAATTTTTCAATCGACCATCCCCCCCCCCAATAAAAATTGTGAAGGGAGCTAGTAGTACACAACATTTTTATTGTAAAGATAAGGGTAAGTCGGAGTCGGCAAATTTGTAGCTTTCACTCCCCTCCCCCCCTCCTCAAGAATCTGCTCAGATGCTCATCATATAAATGTATACATTATGTACATAAGCATGAACCAAAACAGACGCTTAATACACATACGTACCTAATAATGCGAATATATTTAATCAAAACCGCTCCCATTAAATAGTAGAAACAAATTTATTATACCGACCATAACCTTCCATTATACTACACCAAAGGTATACGTATAAATATAAATAACATCCGCGTATCTACCGGTTTGATTATCAGCTGTATAGTAAAACTATAAAATTCGTCTTCCTTTCAAGTTTCGTATCTCGCGTTACAAAATCATCTACAAATCTGGACAATAAATTACTATGAAAATACTCATTATAATACACAATTATTAAATCACAATACGTCAACGTCCAGTTATTAAAAAACAAAAACCTGGTGTAATAATCACATCGTTCTAACGTAATTTGTAGTGAAATAAAAAAAAAACAAAAACAAATCTTCGCAATTTTATCGTGAAAACGTTTTTTTATTTACAATCGAAAGCAACCCGACGCGACGTTGCCAAATACAACGAACGCAACGACGCGACACGAAGAAGGAGATGGCCAATTATCAACAAAAAACTTTTCGTCGCGTTAAATAGGCAATCTTTTAGCCAGACATATTAATGCATAGAAATTACGTAACAGATTTGAATTTTAATTATAAACGGATTATTTATGAACGACTGACGGGCGCGTATGAGGTATCTAACCTACCTATCCTATATTAAAGTGTATATATATGAGGCCGAGGTGTGGTGCGGTGCGGTGGAGTCTTACTGTGCCTCAGCTATTATTTAACCAAGCACCTGTTCTTGGCGCAACCAAAGGCGGCCTACGCTAATTAATCTCTTCTCGTTCTTCCTTGTCTGTTCTCTCGATGCAATACGTAGGTACATTATTTACATCGAGTAAAATGTATTTTGTACTTAACAAAATGGTTATGGGTAGTACACTATATCGAACGTGTTTCCTCATCTTGGATTCTCTCACATGTACCCAACACGTAGTAGGTATTAAGCATATACGCTTTCAAACAAATCCCAGCGATTTGGCAAAGTGAAACCTCCTGTAAAGGATTTCCTCTTACAACAACAAAAAAAAAAAAACCTCTCTCACTGGGTTCTACATAGGATCGAACTACATATCGGTATATATATATATCTGCACAGTATATTATGCATTTTGCAAACTCTACCAACTCATCGGGTACCAGCTACACAATAACCGTTTTCCAATACCTGTAGTTAATCATCTCGTACATGTCCACCTACTGCTTTCTACCCTTAACATTCTTTCCAATAGCTGACTGGTGGTTAGCGAGGAAGAGGAGCAGCATTACAGAAAGCAGCGATGCCTCTATAGCCGAATTTTCCACACAATAAAACCAGTATTAGAAATGAAAGCAACCAAGACAAGAATCGTCAACCAACAACGCTAAGAGCTTGCCATAATTATACTAGTTCAATATAAATTTCATGTATGTCAATTAACAGCTGTCCCTAGAATTGATTTAACTCCAAAAAACTTCATTTCCCGGAAAGTGGAAAGAACTGATTAGAAAATATTCTGGAACAAATCTAGAACATGAATAAACTGCTCATTTTCTGAATATTCGTGAAAATTAATGCGTACAATTTTTAGTTTTCTACAATCTGTTAAAGGCCTCTCATTATTATTCCAACGTAAACTGAATTAATACCAAGCAAAAACCAGCATCGCAATGCGTATGAGAAGAAAAAATTCAAAAATGAAAATTGTCAAAAAAAGAACTACTTTTTCGGGACTGTGAACAGGTGCAATTAGGCTTAAAAGACGAAACCCCCGAGAGGAACTCAAATTTCAACCTCTCATCTCAATTTAGAATGCAGACACATTATCAATGAAAACCAAGCTATTACAATCTGTCGACCTATGGTGGATGAAGGACGGGGGGGGGGGGGGGGAGATCAACAAAATCACCTCTGGGGTCCTAGAAGACGATTACAATCACTTATGACAATATCAGATAAATAACGTTTAGTTATTTTTTCGCCACAAAACTAAAAATTATTTACTCAGCTCAAGATGGACCAAAATCGATCAAATTTAAGGTATAGGCTTCGATAGACGAACGATTTGATACTCTGTAGTGAGGATGACCTCGGATCAAAATTCAGTTGTACCTAAATTTAGGGGAGGGGGTTTTGAGGGGCTAAAATCTCAAAAACTGTTCCTTTTTCAGCCAATTGATACAGTCCAAAATTGCGCAACATATCCAAAAATCAGCTTCCTAGATCAATTAGAAATACAGGTTTTATTCATTTCTGAGCTTGAAAAATGACTGCTTCTACTTTATCTCTCCTCTAAAATCAGCTAGAAAGTTGAACTTTTGTATGGATACTTAGCACGGGCCATAGAAGTGTTTTTCAACTTTAGAGCCTCATTGCATCCCCTCACGGCCCCGGCCCCAAATAGTTTTTTGATAGGTTTTTCTCATGTTTTGAGTTTATTCCTCACATACCTCCCTCCCCCCTCAAATTGGGCTGGGAGGTTGAAATTTGGTATGTGGATTTAGTACAGGTCCTATATGCGCCTCTTGGTGGAGTTGTTTTTTCAGCCCTATTGAACTCCACTTGATTAAAATATTTTACGAAAATCAGACTGAAGAAGTAACGTGATATAACGTTTTTTTTTTTTTTAGGATACATAATACCGTTCTTTATTAGATTCTCCATCGATTGTTTCAAAAACAAACCATTTTCAAGTTTTCTTCCTTTTAGCGTTTACCCCCCCCCCTCCATGCGGACAGGGCTGAAATTATCCACACTTATATATGTCTGATCCGTTATCAAATCTGAGCTTGTTGGCTAAATTTGAGCGATTTAGGCCAGTATCGAGCCGAGTGCAAAATTTTAGTTGGGGGGGGGGGTGTAAAAATAGCTGTATGACATCGCCAAAAATGTCCTTAATGGACCTATAGAGTTTCAAAACAGACGTCATTGATATCCTCACTATATGTCGCTATATGATAACAGTCTACTTTTGATTGACAATATGACAAAAAGAATTGGACTAAAATTAAGTTTCGAAACTATCACTAAAAATCGTGAACCTACGAACTGGAATCGTTCCCCAATTCCCGCCCTCCTTTCCGAAACACCGTCTTGAATTCAACTCAAAGAGTCCTCTAATAGTGCAAGCAAATGCCTATATTAATTACAGAGAGGAGAGGAGACGAAACGGAACCCTGTGACCATCCGGTATCTTGTCACTACGTTTCCTAGCCCATCTCTACAATCAGAACTTCATGAAATTACCCTGATACAGAACACATTTTTTCGTAGAAAATTCAACCAAGAAGGTAATTTAAACCTTAAAAAACATCATCCCTGAAACTCTCGATTCGTGAAATACAAAAAAAAAAAAAAAAAAAAAAGGGCATCGATTGATTTGTAACGCTGCAAAACCATTTAAAAAAGCAAATAAACATCAGTTATGGGTCGACATTCGTAAATAAAAAATTATTTACTAATATACGCAGTTCTCGCTTCAAATACGATAAAGTAGAAAATTTCATAATATTACAAACGCGCTTTCATTACAATTGAACATCGGTATTGTTTAGAACAGCCCCGGTTTAAAAAAAAAAAAAAAAGGTACAAGGGCGAGTACCTGGTTACAAGCGTAAAAAAAAAATATACGCCGGGAATCGTTTCGTTCTGTATTTTCGATCACATGTTTTAGCGCTTTTCAATAAACATCGGTTAGTGAATAGGGGGGAATATAACGCATGGATACAGAAATTACTTGCCTTTTTGTATCCTGCTGGCTGTTGTCCCTTTAAGATAAAACCGTAATACCTATTTCAAGAACCTATTCTTTTTGTATGCGAGTTTTGTTTTTTCAATTGCAGTGCAGCACGAAAATCCATCCGTCCAACGAGGAGGGTTAGTAATATCGTACGTATATATATACATATATACGTAAGTAAGAGTTTATAGATGTATTCTTGAACACGTATTACGATCAAGGTGACGTTTTTCAAAGCATTTGTGTATGGAATAAATATCTGAGCTAAGTACGTAGTTTCAATTATTAATAAGTTCTTCATTAAGAAGGGGGAAAGTTGATCGTCACTATTATTCTTTAGCCCTTCGGTAATGTCCTCCTCCATCTTTCACTATCACCACGATGACACATGCCCACCCTAATTTCAACATTTGTTATTTACAATACGTATATTTTGAGTTCCTAAATTTTTCTACAGTTTCCCCCCTTAGTTTTTCGATAAGTCTATGGAATGGTCCTATAATGTTTTTCTTCTCATCTCCTGCAGCTTTTAATCCTCGTATTCAACGATACTTTTGTAGAGCCCCCTTCACGCACTCATTAGTTTGATGATGTCCACATAATATCAGAGCTTTCTTTCGCTATAATTGCTATAGTTTATAATTCCAAAAACATAGAACAGGATGAATGGCGATAAACTAGAAACAGGATCAATAATTCACTATCGTTCGGTGCATTTCTAGCTTAGAAAACACTCTGCAATGAAAAAAAAAAGAACAGGAATCGAAAATATAGAGTACAGCTGCAGTTATTCTAGCTGTTCCAACTGTCTACCACAGCCAGTAATAATCATCGTTCCAGATCATCATCAAGTTTAACAAAAAGACAAAAACGAGCTGAATACGTTACTACAACATAAGCTGGCATTACAACAGACACTGAAAAACCAAGATGGAAATCAGCGGATGTAGCAGTGAGGGGATTACGGAAATTTTTCATTCAGGGTTTCTCAAGACTTTTCCGTTAGGAGCGCTCTTTACTAATACTTTTATCAACCTATTCACAATTCTGATTGGCCAAGATCTCAACTGTAGATTCTTTCAGATTTCTGTCTAGCAAAAGAATAATTTCTGCCTATAATCACTGAAACACCAAGATGTCACTTCGCAGATCACAGTGGAAACAGGATCACAGAAAATTTTCGTAAATAGTTACTCACCTAATTCTCACTAGAGAGCGCTGATACTTGGTTAAAAAATTACTTTTTTAACCTGATTTACAGTCATATTGTCTATTGAAAACCATGCAATTACAGTCTATCGACCGACTTTGGGAGGGGGGAGGGTCAAAAAATCCGGTTTTGGGTCCTAGAAGACCACTACGGCCATTTTTAGCCAGAAATTCATTTTTTTTCCAAGGACTAAAATCCTTAACCCTACTGGATACAAACTAAAATCGCTCCAATTCGGTCAATCTGCTTACTTTGACGACGGATTAGATATATGTGTGAGTGGGGATAACCCTAGGTCAAAATTCAGCTATACTCAAATTTAGAAGAGGGGTGCTAAGGGGCCAAAAACGCAAAAATTGTTTATTTCTAACCCAATCGATAGAGAATCCAAAGTTGCTTTCCAAAAATCAACCTCCTTAGGTCAATTAGAAAGGGCGATATGAGGGGTTGACCTTGAAAAAGGTCCGTTCCTCCCCGATATCCCCACCAAATTGACCTAGGAAATTGAAATTTGGTTTGTGCATATAGTAGGGGCCCTGGATACGCTATTTGGCGGTTTCAACTTTTCAACCTTATTACATCTCCTCACAGCGTTGAAAATGTGGTTTTTTGGTCTGCGCCCCCCCCGCCAAACTAAAATCATTTACTCTGCTCGATACAAACCAAAATCGCTCCAATTCGGTCAATATGCTCAGTTTGGCGGCTGATTACATACATTTGAGTGGGTATGACCTTGGGCCAAAATTCAAATATGCACAACTTGGGGGGGGGGGTGCCGAGGGGCCAAAAACGCGAAAATTTTCTCTTTTTGAGCCAATGGATGAGAGTCCAAACTTGTATAACATATTCAAAAATTAACCTCTGAGGCCAATTAAGAAGGGAGATGCATCGTGAAGTGATGCTTTTCTGTAGTTCTCATGATTATAATATCTGCTGAAAATCAACCTGATTTTTTTTTTTTTTTTACTTTTCAAAATAGATTTTACATGCAACATTTTTGTAGAAATTTTTCATGTTATCTGGTTAGTTGAGTATTTCATGAGTTATGACGGTAATCACACTGATCAGCTGATGTGACATCATTCAGTTTACAGCTGTTATTTGTTGATAAAAATATTATCAACTTTCATTGGTTCAGGTCAGTTGAAGTCATCCAATCAAAATGCAGGAAAATTTTGCCAGCCAAGTATCAGTGCTTTAGTAGAATACATGCCAGTAACTATTTACCAAATCCATTCACGTCTCCATTCACGTCTGGGCCCACCAGTACGACATGTTGGTGTTCAAGTGTCTATACTTCTGCCCAATGACCAGATTTCTATCTAGAGAAAAAATAATATTTAATCATCGTCTCTGTACAGGGAAAACCAAGCAGAACTCTGAATCGTAATCTCTTCACCCCTGGAGCAGGAGATTTCCAGCTTAGTGTTTCAGTGTCTGTAGCTAGTAATCAACAGTATATTCTACCAACATTTTTCGTAAATTTCGTTAATGCTTTTGTTTCCAATTACAATAAATCAAAGAAATATGAGTTGAAATCGTAACGGATTCTAGATACTTGCCAAAGAAAAAAAAAATTATCAAACTAAATATTAATTATGGTAATTTTAAAATAACATTATTATAATCATGCCAGTATTTTACACATCTAAATTGTATAACGAATAATAAAAAATTATTTTGTCATTAGTACTTATTAGTAGTGATAAAAAAAACTTGGAACAATTAGTCGACATCGATTAACATCATCGAGTATAAAAATTAGTAAACTATCGCCACCCATCACCAACCAAATGTGAAGGCTAATGAAAAAGCATTTTACTCATTTTCCTCGTCAATACAACAAACAATATTCACAATAACATTGACCAGAATGCATAACCTAAATAGATATTACATTACGTATCGTACGCATGCATGGTGCTTCTATGCAACTAAATTCTTCTTCAACGTAAACAACAAATGGATGAAAATTGATAAGCTTATTACAATGTAATGTGCACGTATATACGAATCATCATACATGTGTCATCATATTTCAGCGATACAACTTGATTTATTGGCGAAAATATAACGATTTTTCATGAATGTAAAAAATACCCTCAACATGTGTCACACGATACGACGTTTCATAGTATCTACCACTTTATAGCAATAGTTTCGATAAATTCGTAGAGAACCGTAACAACAATGTACGACGATTGTTTATGTTTTCTAAATTATTGTTTAAAGTATGAGTCAGCTTCGGTCTCGTACAAATTCGAACCATACACGAAAAAAAAAATAACCGTTGAGAAATAAGATGTGGAATTTCAAACTCTAGAAAGAAAACTACAGTAGGTGAGTGAGTATAAATGCTACGAGGAACTAATGTAATAACTTTGATGTAAAATGCTGCGGCGGAATAATTAGAATAAACAATTACAGAAGATAAATTATTTCCAAAGGTAAATAATAAGTATTTCTAGCAAACATTCGAGCATACTTCTGAGAAAATTAACTTCGTAACGTAAACAAATATACATAAGATTCGACTGATATAATTAGTTTAGATAGCCAGTGTTCTGATGTATTCTGTGTACTTATTATTGGCATTCGTTTAACTAAAACTACATCATATTGGTACCCTTCGCTTCATTCCATTTGCATAACTCAAGTCGGCATTATTTTGATAATATGCGAATGATATTTGACCAATCGCTTTACCGAGCAGTTCGACTCGACGTATACATTAATCGAATGGACATTTTCCGTATAATTATTTCATCAATGAAGTAAAAGCCTTCTTGATGATACAAAACAAGCCAACATGATAAAACTTATCATCTTCTGTTATAAATTATACAATTATAAATCTATCGATACACATTACACATGTTAATGATATCTAATTGGTATCAATGATAAGAAGGATAGTGAGAGACATACCTCGACGATGAAGCCGTAATCACAGCAACATTGTAAAAAAGAACACAACACCGCATTTTAATTGTGACCACGAAAATACATACAAATAAGAAAATACCACGTATTACGAACACACCGAATTCACCCAACAACGACCAATAAAATAAATGACAAAAAAAAAAAAGCCAAACAAACGTTATCACACAAAACACACGCGATATGCCGGTAATAATAAAAACACAGCGAAATGGAAAATATAAAGCCGTAAAAGGTTTAAACAAGGCGCGACGATTCAAGGGGAACGATTCCACTGCACGAAGGGAGGTGAAAACAGCATCCGTGCAACGTTGCCAGCTCAACAACACCTTGGCGGGGGACCAGGTGTGAAATTTTCCAAAAAAAATTTCCAACTGAAGAACAACGTGTAAGCAATACCACCACTGGAATATATCATAAACACGCGAAATTTCCAATCGAAAAATTTACGTACAAATCTCGCGAACGATAACAATAACGAACACCGGTTTCGTAGAATTACAACGAAAAAAGCACATAAAAATAATTCACAACACACTCGAAATATAATAAATTAATTAATTAATTAATCGCGCAGTATACAACTCGAATTTAAAAAAGAAAAAAAAACAGAAATAATAAAATGTGTAATATTACTTTGGTTTGAAAAAACTTACTCCACTGAGAAAAAGAAACTCGACCTGAACGAACTGGAGAACTAACGCACTACCACCACCAGCACAGAGTTAACTGAAACTAAACAGTAAAACAGTCACCCACCGAATGTCGAACTGCTAACGGCCTTACCATTGTAACACCCGTTTCCCCCCCTGCACACCGTTCAGCGACTCGTTACTTCTTTCTAACGTTTGAGGTACGTTGTTTCTCTAATACCAACCTTCTCATCCCCCTTCCACAACGGAAGCTCGTATTATAAACGAACCCTAGCGTTGAGACCGTCATATTATCATGTCCCTCCTGCGGCACAACGCCAACTTCGACCAATAGTAAATGTATGACGTCATCCGTACAGTGACAACAACGACGGCGCTTCGTCGGTGGGGGTAATACTTTAATCTTAACTGAACGCTTTCTCTTCTCCAACGATTTCTCCTCTTGTTTCGCGGAAATGTAATTAGGCCCTAGCGCTGGCCTGCGTTTCCGATTCAGACTCAAACGATACGGCGTGGCGCGGTGCTTCGTACTATGCCATGGGACTGGAACATAATCGGCTTAAACTGAAATACCTACTATGTTCTTTCCCCCATCTATTTTTAAAAAGCAATTTAGAAATTGCTCAGCGAGCGTCGTTGCTGCGTAGATTTATGCTAAGGAATAAGAAATACACTACGTTGTATCTTACATGTAGCTCTCAAAAAGAATAAGTTTCTGTTTTGTTCTTACAGATGTAAGTTCGGTTTTCAAATACGTACTGAGCATTTTATTTTTATCCCGCAATGTTTGCACGATGCGGTGTTTAAGGAGCACGACATTTCATACTAAACTTTCATTGGACTGAATCGATGTATGTACCGGAATACTGACCAGATATTTTCTGAAGTTCACCCTCTTAACGCAGTAAGTTATACAACTTAATAAATTAAAAGTATAACTATATAAGCTACATTGTTTATCATTACTAGATATTCCGCGGACTAATAATGAACATTTTTAAACGAGTAAATTGGTAAATAAAGGTAATCAAAAACTCTACGAGCAAATTTGAATTCTAGGAAAGTCTTCATTCTTGAGCTTTACCATAGGCTGAAGTATTCGGGAACAAAAAAACAACGTAACGTTTTAAAACAATATTGAAAAAAAACTTGATACAACCTAAGATTTTATACAGTTTAGTGCCTTCCTCTCGATCGTATTCACAAAAATTAAATTTAACAAACGTAAAAACACCAAAATTCGTAAGTTCAAACCAGTGATATATTTCAGTTTTTCACAAGTGATTCTATTTTTTTAAACTTTTCTCAGCATTAAACATCACAAAAGTAATATAACTCATTTTCTTAAAGGTAAGACATTTTACAAGTACCAACTTAGTAAACAATAATTCGACCGGTTTTTTTTTGTGAATCGAGTACAAAAGCAGTCTACTGCGAAGGAAATTTATGAAAGATAAAATGGAATAATCATTTTACTTTTATAGCTTCTGTTACCAACGAAACCTGAACAATCAGTCTACACCTTCGAATTAGAAATAGAGAATAATGAAGTGCTTCATTTGAACAATATTGAAAAACTATGAGTGCAGATAATGAAAAGAAACTTCACGCTTTCGAGATCAGGTGTTCAAGGAAGGAGAAACGAGTACATTTTTGTTCTCGTTATCATGTTCTTGCCCTCACAATCCAAAATTTTTGTTCTTGTTGATTTTGTTTTAATTTAGAATTGGTAAACTTTGTTCTCATTTTGTTCTTGTTCTTCGCAGTTTTTAAAGTATTTGCTCTCGTTTTCTGTTCTTGTTCTTTATTTAACTTTGTTTGACTCTTTGTTCCCGTTCTTATTGGTTTTTGCTCTTCGATCCAACCCGCAGATGGTTGAAACTTTAATCAAAAGTCATCAAATCAATAAAAAAAATAAAAAAATGAAAACAAATGTAAGATCTCGGAAAAAATTACTAAAATCCGCTTAAATTACAACAAATTAAGGAAATATTGGCTGAAATTAAAAAAAAAAAATGGAAAACAGTTGTTCTTATTCTTGATTTTTAAAATGAATTTTCAAAGTTGATTCTTGTTCTTCAAAAACAGTAAAATTACTTTCATTGTCCTCGTTCTTCAATTATTTAATTTCATTGTTCTTTTTTTCGTTCTTATTTATAGACACTGGAACTGCAAATTGACCATCTAAAGGTCCGAAGAGTAAGGGTAACCGGTAAATAGTTACTCACATTTTATCCTGTAGAGATGCTGATTACTGAATTCCGGCAGTGTTGACAACATTCGGCCATTCATTGAAATGATTTGCGAACGTGAACTGAATGTGTTGCTTTTCCACGAACGCGAGCTAACTCAAACGTGTTTTCCATTCTGAGGAACACGAACGCAAATTTTTAAATGTTTGTGAATTGTGATTGATCATGCTTGGTGTCGCTAGCTGTTGGATCTTCGCATCGCCAAATCGTGTCCTTTAATTACACTTGGTGAATGTCGCTGCGGTGTGCTCATGTGATTTTTTGAAATTGCATAGTTTTCAAATACATACTTACATGCAAACATGCAGTTGCTTGGCGAGTTGTAGAGTTGAGGTTGAGGGTTCAAATAACGTCGTTCGACACATTTCAGAGTTCAATTCTCACGAACGTGAACTGAACGAGTGTGATCATCACGAACGCGAACTCGAATACGTTCGAATTTTCGCGAAAAGTGCCAACACTGTGTCCCAGAGCTATTTTTTAGACGACAAGCCTCCATTCAGAGCATCTCTTTCTCTAGTCCAAAACCGACAACACTATATGACTTTGCGGCAGTGCAGACAAACACTGAGATCTCAACCAATCAAAATGCAGAAAATTTTGAGCATGCCTTTGCGGGATTTAGTGAGCAGCGCTTCTAATGGTTATAGTCATAAACAACTTGGTACCAAGATGTACTGTAATCCCCCTACCACCGAGACCTGTTGATGGTGATTCGTTATTTTTCCATCTCTGGTCTGGTGCTACAGAGCATTAAAAATACCACGAACCGACTTTGTAAGTAATGTAAGAGAACTAGCAAAAGTAGAAAAAGAAAATAAGAGTGCTGGTGGAAAATAAAAAGCGCACCTCAAACTGAAGTACATTGCTCATGAGATATGGGAAAATGGTGTGTTCAGGTTGATAATCCAAGGGCAAATTCAAGGGAAACCTATCAAAGGAAGAAGACTGGAATTTGTAACGACAAATTCGCCCACCAATTCCCCTGTTTTAAAATCTACATGAAAGACGCAATACACCAGAAATTGAAGAATTTAACAGATGCATACTATCCCTTGCCACAAGAGATACGACTCTATAACAGCAAATTATACCAAAACTCTTTTACAGACTTACTAACATTTCCACTATTGACTAACAATATGTATCCACTTATGGATTAAGAAAAAAGTAGATACACCTGTTCATAAAAAAAAAATTGAAAAAAAAGTGAAGAAACAAATTTTTCAGAATTTTGCATGGCAGTTAATCCCAGATATGTTATGTATGTTTTCGTTTGTCCTTAGTAGTTAAAAGCCTATTGCAGTTCTATTAAAAACATGAAATACCTATTAAACAGCTGCTATATATAGCTTTAGGCCCAGGTGAAATATTATTTTAAAAAGGATTTGAAAGCTGGATACAAACTTTCAGTGCTCTCAAACCCCAACATGCTAGAGTGAAGTGAGAACAAAAATTTAGGAAGAAATGGATTTTCTAGGAACATTTACCTTTTTTTATCCATGAGAGAGGTTTCAACCCCCAAAAAACTCCTATTACGCATAGGCCTATGCAGCTCACTTATAATATGACGAATGATTTATACATAGGAAACGCGTGCGTAATTCAAACGATACTTTTCATCATGACATTCTACAGTTTAGTGATAAGTATCTGGATCATCATAATGAGTATACACCAACCCGCATTATTATAATAGTCCGTCTATACCTAGACCCGCATTAAAAAAATAAAAATTACCCAATAGACACTTTTTTCCTCTGCCCACACGAATGTTTACTGTGTAAGTGCTTATACCTATGGCTATTACCATTCCGCACTTGTGTAAGAATAACAACCTGTAAATCAAACTTTGATGCTTGTAAAATTGAACTACTATCCATAGGCATACCACATCGAAAAAAGTATAACGGTTCATTGATATTTTGTGCAACTCAGGGATCATAACATAGAGCTCGGAATGTTGTCAGAATTCCAACAAACATTGACTGTTTTTCTGTCACTGGGGGGCTTACAATTTTTTGCCACCTTTCATGCAAACATTCACTCAACATTTTTTAAAGTTTGCTAAGAATTTTAAAAATAATTAGGAACGTTATACAATAATTATCATCGAAAAGTACTTCAGGATCAGAAGAATGACTGGTTTAAAAATAGTTAATAATTTTAACACAAAATATTGAAAATCATAATACTTACAGTCGCGTCTAACTCTCGTCTCTTGTTATATATTTTTTAACGCAATATCAAACTTCAATGCGTGCGAGCAACTTGAGATTAGGACGTTTGCCAAAATATTATTACGCTTGGCCACCTGATGGATGATTTTCTTCTCTGTTTCAATTTACACACTAGAAAAAAAATGAATTTTTCTAAGTTAGTATTTGATTTTTTAATTTTTTATTCTAAACCTACAAGTATAAGATCAAAATAGGCACAAATGGGAAGAGGGCGTATAAAGTTCAAGTCTTGCTGAAAAACGTTTTAAAGAAAATTTAATAATTGATAATTTTAGAACTAAAAAAAAATGGAATGCTATTTTTGAAAGTCAAAAATGCCCTACAAGAACATTTTTGGACCTGAAACTAGTGTTTCAAAAATGTTCACCCTCCTGTGCTTGAGCCAAACTAACAATAAAACATGACTTTTTTTCAGAATTGATAGTGGAGGGCCTAAGCCAGTCTAAAAATAGCTAGCTTTGTAAACACAATATACCAAAAAGAAAATAAGTGGATAAAAACTAAAATTTTATCATTTTGAAAAGCATAGGAGTAGAAAATGTTAAAATTTCATCATCTTAAGAATACATTAAAACGACAAACATCGGAAATTTTAAAATAAATTTTAAGAAACTAGTTATTTGATAAAAATTACAATCTCATTGCTTTATATGTGAAATAAATTACAATAAAGAAAGATAACTAACATTCAAAATAAACGCACAGAATAACTAGTTATAGGTAATGTTTACCATTACGGAATCACCCTCAAAATGTAAAATTTTCAAGGGCAACTATAAACAACTTATAAAAAATTGACTAGGCGAATAAAATTTCAAGGAGATGAATACGAATAAATATTTCAAAGTTAAGTGTAAAATTTAAAATTACCGATGTTCTGAAAAATTGTTGATAGGTATTGAATCGATTTGAACAGGCCTAATTTGAAGTCATCTAGACAGTATTTTTTACCACAAAAGAATCGATGTTGATAGCCACTTCGCGTGTTATTTTGAAAATGCTTCATGTATACCTATGATTGTTTATTTCAAAATATTTTTTGTTAGTATTTTAAGCTTGATTAATCATTCATTGAATTAATTTAAATACTTTGTTTACAATTACTCTGATTAACTTTAGGTACATTTCAGATTTAAGTACTTAATTATGAATGTAAAAATCAGAAATTCAATAATCATAGCAGTAAATCCTACTTAAACATGATGCAAAAGAATAAAATTTACGACACTAGGGATACACAATTTTCCTTAAAGGAAAAATGCTAAGTTTTTAGCCGCAGTATGAATTCCAGAGAAATTTCAAGCTTAGGGATAAGCAAGGTTTACGAAGGCCTCTATTCGACTTTTTTCATACTAAACAAAATTTGGCTTCTTTTATATCAAAATAACGTTTTTCATTGCTTCTGATAGAGAATTTTATGCTTTAAACCAAATTGCAACTAATTACAAAAATATAGTTTTTGGAGAAGAACTACTTTGACTTTTTTATAATATTATATTTACTGTTTCTCAATGCACAGTAACAATTACTTCCAAATATTATCAAGCCACTGCTTAATCGAAAATGTAACAATACAAAAATATTTAAAACGTGTTGCACGTTTCAGCTGGTTTTCTGAACATTGGTTTCTATTGAGGAATGTACAATTTTATGACAAAAAAAGGGATTCGCATGACCAAAAAATTGAAATAGCGACTAAGTGTACAACAAACTGTGAACGACGAATTATTATGAATGAATGATAATCTAAATGAACTAACAATATTCTTTTTACGTCAGAATATTTTCACGTCGAAATAAAGAATAAAATGCTAAGACGATATTATTGGTAAACATCGTTCCCTTCTCTCGTACCACTGAGCAACAGAAAATAAAAAACTCTTCAAGAATCAAATGTATATTATGTTTGCTCGAATAAAAATGCAGGAAGTGGACAAATTTGGACGAGTTAATGAACATAAATCACTCCGCATGGACCATTACCATCAATGATACCAATGTACGGAATTCTAGATGCACAGGCTCTCGTTTTTTGAAAACTTCATACTGCAAGTATACCATGGGTATGCGGATTAGACAGAAATTAATCAGGTTCCTGCAGAGACAAAAGTGATTCCTTTGGAGCAGAAAAGGGAGCATAGATGTTCAGCTAGATTCAAAAAAAAGCTTTACCCTTACAATAGTAAATCTACTTTCAATTGTTTCTAATGTACCAAGGGATGACAAGTACAACTGAATATCTCCAAAGTGGCCCAACGACCACCAAACTTTCCCGGCTCACCAGGATTTTTCCAATGTGCCTGTGGGTTTACCCAACATTTGCTATGAGTGTAGTCTATAGTTGAGACACCTTTCCTAAAATCTGCCTGCGTTCTCAGCAGTTTAGGGATGTCGATCTTTTATCGATACCAAAGATCGAATGAAAAAGATCAATAAAATTTCGATATTTTATCAAACCGATATCAACAGGATCGATAATTTTTTTTCTTTTTTTTTTAATGCTGCCAGCGAGAAATGATACAAAAATCCAAAATCAGTTTTTTGACAGAAAATTGAAAATAAAAGTATTTACTTTCTGCATGTTTTATTCTATTTTCCCTGCCAGTTTTTTTTTGAGAATGTGTATGTAAGAAGTAACATGATTTATAACATGACTTTGGCGACGAACCAACATTTCAATCGTTAAAAAAATACAAGAGCGAGTCATGCTGTTCTTTATGCGAGAAGTGCATTGTAGAATATTTTGAACATGTGACCAGAAGAGAAGTCGGAAACCTCAAAAAAGACATTCTCTTTGGTGAGGTCCCTGGTAAAAGAAGGAGAGGAAGATCTCTGACCAGGTGGCCTGACATCATCAAAGCGCGGATGGGCTCTGTTAGAAACAAATGTCCGGTTTTGCGAATCCGATTTTCAATTCGGAAAATAATAGTTTATCTGGTTTGCCTATCCGGTTTCCTTGAGAATCGGAAGCTTTTATCATGAACGATTTTGCCCTTTTGACACAACCATTTTAATCTTTTCATTTTTAGTTCTTCACATGAATCTTTTTTTTTTCTTTCCCCGATTGAGTGGTGATAAAAATGACCAATCACGGGAATATTTTAATTACAACCGGTTATTATCCAGTTTTCCGAATATCTAGTTTGTATTCGAAAACCCACTTATTTGTGTAACTCTAGGCTTTGTGGTAAGAACTGCTTCATAGACACAGGATTGTGATAGATGGCGCGCTCTTTTAGGCGCAATACAGTCGTAAGTGACTGAGACCTACTAATGATGATGTGAGAACTTAGATTGTAGCACTGAATCAGTGAAATTTCCAATTGAACATTTATATTTTTAAATTTTTAATCAACAGTGGCCCCCAAAAAAATACTGGGCATGGAAATTCATGAGAAAGCACATACGCACAAAAGCTGTGAGCTGTATCTGTAATCTGTAATACTAATACCATCCCATGAATTAGTATTTAGAAATGATGCTTCAGAACAGTTTTGTTTTCTGAGCAAATGTTTTTCCCCTTTAATAGCTGTTTTCCTCTTATTTTGCATCCAAACTTTCAGACCTGCATAATGACGTTTTTAAATTAATAGAATTTTTTTCTTCAAATCGTCCAATGTAGTATTTTATTTAAATTATGAAAAAAAAAATGCAAATGGCGGATCGATGCTCGAATATCGAAACTTTAATGAATCGATTTTGAATGATAACAGCGCTTTCAATCCAGGATTACTAGACTTAGACAAAAATCTAGTTTTCCGAATCTGATTTTCTATTCGGATAATAATAGTTAATCCGGTTTGTCTATCCAGTTTGTTTGAGAATCGGAAGCTTTTATTATGAACGATTTTGCCCGTTTGACGCGACCGATTTGACCTTTTTATTTTTCGTTCTTCATATGAATCTTTTTTCTTCTTTTATCTGATTGGTTAGTGATAAAAATAACCTATCACAGGAATATTGATTATTACCGGATACTATCCAGTTTTCCGAATATCTCATTTGTATTCGGAAATCCAGTTATTTGTGTAACTCCAGCTGTTGCGTGCCCAAGTAGCCTAATATTGTATTTATTTAGTAGCGTAGACAATACTTTTGATATCAAATTGATTAGACTTATTGGTTTGTAGTTGTCTGCCTTTTTTGAATATTAAAATATTGGATTTCGTCCAGTCTTCTAGGATTTTTTGGGTTATTGGAATTTTAATGAATAATTTTGTCCAGTGATGGAAGAACGAACGAGAACGAGAATGAGAACCGGGAACGAACCCGAATTTCGAAGAACTTTTCTAAGAACCAAGAACGAGAACTTTGTTCCTGAAATTGGTTCCGAACGAACTGCAGCA